>JABUQX010088079.1:10000-16315 GCA_015478945.1 Trachelipus rathkii
CTCCCTACCATTATATGTTTTTCCTGCTGCATTTAATCTTCCTTTCTTTAAAGACTCTGTTTACGCTCACCTGAGAGATAAAATTATTCTGTCCCCTCCTTAGCAAGGACTCTGCCCGTGAGTGGTAGTAACCTGTAAATATATATATATATATATATATATATATATATATATAGTATATATATACATATATAATATATATACTATATATATATATATATATTAATATATATATATATATATATATTATATTTTTTTTATATAACAACCTTTATATATATATATGAAATATATTTATTAATATATATTATATTATATATATATATAATATATATATATATATATATATATATATATATATAATATATAAGTATATAAAACTGACAATTAATTGAAATGAAATAAAAATGCCACAATGGAAATAAATAAATTAAAAAAAAAATAAAAATAATTTGATGAAAAGAAGAAAAACAGAAAAAAATATGAGAGGAATTAGATCGAGAAATCTTTATTGAATTATAAATAAATCTTCATTTAAAATAGATTAGATCAAGATATCTTCATTACATCTTCATTGAATATAGAATAATAATTTCTTCATTTAATTTTATATTGAATTTCATTAAATTTTCTCTTTCAAGCATATTAACAGGTATTAAATAAGTTTTTATGAGTTTTTTTTATTATTATTTTATTTACTTTTATTTTCTTCAGCATTCCCATTAATCTTCTGGAGTAAAAAATGCAATTTATATAAATATATATATATATATATATATATATATAAGTAGTATATATATATATATATTATATATATACCGTATATATATATATATATATATATATATATATATTATATATATATATATATATAAATATATATATTATATATATTTTATATATATATATATAATACTAATATTATATATATATATAATACTATATATATTATCCTATATATATATATAGTAATATATATTCTATATATATATATATATATAATATATATGAAGTGCAGGTGTAGTTATCTTAATCTACTCGAAAAATTCATTTTTATTTCTCGTTCAATGTCATATATTGAGCTTGAGGCATGTAGCTATATTTTTACATATCGTAAACAATAATTTTTGAAATAATTTCCCTTGTACTCGACTAATTTGCGTTACTTGTACCATTATTTTTCTTGACATAATCTATTTACCTTGCGAAGGAAAAATTATTTGGTAAAATATCTTCTGAGATATTATTACACAAAATTTTTTTTTAAATTTTAGGAACAACTCAAAATATCACGGATTAAAAAAATTGGTTTTCTATCAGACTCCTAGCAAACTATATATATGCCAAATCTCAGCCAAAACAACTATGTGTATAGGAACTTTTTAATGTATATATACTGTACATTTATAAACTTTCGCCATATATTGTAACTCCTTTCGATATTCAAAATTGTTAATTTCCACTTTTTTTATTATTAAATCAATTTAAATATTGAAACTTTACAAACACAATACTTACCGTCTAAATTAACTACTGTGTATTTCATGATGCTAGTATGTTTAGCTTTGAAATTATTAGCACTTAAAGTCAAGAAATCAACAAGAATTTCTGACCACTATTCTTGAAATCTTCATATTGATAGTTTCGATTAAATCATTGTATCTTTTTAATTACTTGGAGTATGTAAATAAATTATACATATACAGAAACACAAAATTACATACTTTATTTTATATTGGTTTCATAATCTAAATCGACCCCTTTGACCCATGACAAAGAGTCAAAGTTCAATCTTTTGTGAAAATCTGAAAGCAAACTGTTTTCGGTTATTACTTCAAGTTCAGAGTTCAAAATTTCACATTTTGGTCAGAATTTTAAACTTATTCTACTATTGTTTATTTAACAACAATACTAGTTGCTATTATAGATATAATTACTGTCATTCCTATGGATGTAATTAACAATGAATGCTTATTGAAAGTTTTCATAGTTTGCCTCTGAAATTGTTGTGTGAATTTTTTATAACTGTTGTATTTTTTAATCGTTATTACAGAGCATTTTGACGGTATAAAATTACATTATATTTAAGTATTTTTTTTTTAATCTTATTAATGAAGAAGTGATAAATATGTTTTTTGCCGTTGTAGTTGCCAACGCACGGGTGCTGTCGTGGTGCGGCCTCATTTTGGTGCGGTAACGGTGCGCATCAAATTAGCGCCTGGTGCGGTGCGGTAGCGGTGTGGAAGAAAGAATTAAAGTGGCGAATGCGTCGGTCGTGCGGACACGATAAAATAACGGTCGGAGCGGGTGCTGTGCGGACTATGTTGCACCGCCCGCCTAGTTTACAGCAAATTTTCTAAATAAAAATGAAAAAAAAATTGATTGGATATATATCAGTGGCGGCTCGTGTCAAAGTCTTGGAGACTGCAATATAGTATAGTATATAATATATATATAATAATATGAGTATATATATATTATCTATATATATATTATATCTTTATATATTATATATATATAGTTAATATATATATTAGTATCTATATTATTTATTATTATATATATATTAGTATATAGATATATATATATATATTTATAAATTAGACATATTACTTTTTATATCATATTTTATATTATATATTATATATATATATATTATATATATTATTACGGCTACACACTCGGATTATTAATTTTAATGAATTTTCGATAGAATTCAATATCCCGGTTTATAAACTAAAGATGCTCAATTTATAATTTTTATTTTTTTTTATATTTAATAATAAAACGAAAGTTTATTATCACTAACGTTCAATTTCCCCAGTAAAATTCTATATAATGAAATAACTACTTTGGGTCTGCGAGGCAATTACTCTAACTAGAAGGAGTTTTGATAAGCGAGTTGCAAACTCTGGTGGAAGATGGTCAATGATTCTTATATGAATTATGAAATTAATATGTGGTATAAGAGATGATCAAGTTAGCATAAATAATTAATTACTTATTTTATTATTATTATTATTTCATTATTATTAATAATATTATTATTTATGCTATGTTCCATTAATTGTTAACATTCTTACTTCTAATTGAAGTCGGTCGCAAATAACGGAACTTTGCCTAGCCATATAGGAAAGGACTAATTTTTTTGAATCAGAAAAATGACAGTTTGCAAAATGTAATGTACAAAGGGGATCGAGTGAATTTAAGTCGGCGACTTTTATCAGTGAGCCTTCCGACGAAATCATATTAGTTAGTATATATATTTTAATATATATTATATATATATATATTATTTATTAATATATATATATATATATAATAATATATATTATTATATATATAATTATATAATTATATTTGACTTTATTATTCCTTAAAGACACTATTGCTCTCTGCCTACCCCCAAAGGCGCACTAATAATATAATATATCTATATATATATATTATTTATATATTATTATATACCCTATAGTATATAATATTATTATTATATATATATATATATCTATATATATATTTAGTATATATATATATCTATATTATATGGCCCTTCAGCAGGTGACATTGCTAACAGATTCTCAGAGGAATAGAGTATGAAAAGGCAGTTACGAAGTTGTTTTTTTCGGGCAGAAATTAAGATGTGGAATCGATTTACGTTTGTGCAAAGACTCTTAGCAGTCTGATATTCCATTCCGAGGTTTATCGAATGATGATAGGTAAATAGTTTTCATTTACGATGTTCATTGTCATCATTCATAGGTTAAAATGTTAATGTCATATTTAGAGGAGAGAGATTCTAATATCTATCTCCTCATTTTTCTCCTTGACTTCATTGCTAGGATATTAAATCCTCTCTCAGAGTTATTACGAGAAGATGAACAACAAGTGTTGCTGATATTAATAATCTTTTAATTGATTGGAGTACAGATAAAATGGTTAGATAATTGGGTATGGGTGTGAGACATATTTTATATCAAAGCGGCTGTACTGGCAGAGAGATTCATCAAGTACTGCAAAAACCTTAATAATTTGGATTCGTCATAATACGAAAGTAAGGAACATAATTCTGGCCTGTATTTTTTATGTTCTCTTATTGAGCATGTTCCAAGAATATCAATAGGACATATATTTAAATTATATTTCGCCAACATTACCTAATACGTCATTCAGATATTCCCTGTACACTCGTGAGAGGTTCAAACGACACAAAATAGGGTTTGTAACGGTTGACTACTCGGAGAAATAAAAAACTGCTGATTGAGTATTTGACCATGCGTAAGGTGAGAAAGCTAACTTGGAGATTTTTGAATGGGGTGTAATTCTGAAACTTTGCTTTAACTGTGTCATATATTTTCTTTCAAATAATATATCTTAGTATTTCTTTGAGTAGTGTGTTGAAAGAGACCGATACTCCGTTGCGTAAAGAGCCAAGAATTTAACGTGACAACTGAAGAACATCCATCTCACTATAATTTGTAAATTTATCTTCCATCGTTTATATTTTTGTTTCACTGTCCATATATTGTATTTCTATATTAGTTTCAGGCTACTTCGTTTTTAAAGCTGGAATGGATCACTTTCTCATTTTATTAATTCCTTTTACATTTTCTTTTTGCTGTTAGATACTCTTAACCCGATGTCCTTTTTTCTTTTCAAAATATTACGCTTCGCAAGCGTAGGTTTTCGCGATGTTTGGGGAAATATTCGGAGTAATTCCCCAAACACCCTGGATAAGGATGCATTGCGGATTGCTTACGAGCTGATTTAGAGGGAATTCACAAGTACGAGCCTACCAATAATTTATATTGCTAGATTTCGATTGTGAACTAATTCTAATTCTAATCAGCACTAGTCACTCAATCAATCTTTCTCACAAAAGTTGCTAAAATTTCTAACAAGTCCCATCAGAACATTTTCTTTCATCCAAGTTTCCGAATGCAAAGAAATATTTATTTTTCATATTGCATGCAAATTGTTGTGGATGTTTGTAGCAATATTTATTATATATTATATAATATTATATATTTAATATATATATATATTATATATTTATATATTATATTTATATATATATATATTATTTATATATTATAGTATATATATATATTATACTATATATAATATATTTTTTTACGTTTCTCAGAAAAAAATAGTTCTGGAATCGTACAGTTAAAAATTTTAGCTTCATTATTGTGATTTAAAAAGTTACCGTACAGTGTTATTACTGCATGGAAAATGTTTATAATTATAGCAGTAATAGTTGCAAATGGTGCTTATGATATTGATATTTTTTTCCATATATTCACAATCTTCAAACACAGAAAATTTATAAACATTATGAATATATATATAAAGAGACAAAAAAAAAAAAAAAATAAACTGGCCAGCTCAGAAGCTCTCTGGAACATGTATGTATATATGTAGCGCAGTTTCACACGAGTTGGTGAATTTCTATTAAATTACAAACCGACAGTTATTAATATAGGCTATAAAAATAATTTATGACTTATGATATAAAAATTTAAAAGAACCATAACATATTTATGCTAATGTTGGTAACTTTTTCTAATTCGCTATTTTTGCTCTTTCAGAGTTAGATGAAGAAGTGTATGGTTTAATTGCATTCCTCTGTGGTTTTTTCGACACTTTGCTCCGAACTTGTCCATCCTTCCTTGGTAACTTTTCTTTCTCTCTACTACTTCGAACATAATTCCTCATGGAAACGAATTGACCTCACTCAGCATGTCCCGAAAATGGGGGCTCCTCTGAACCTCTAACTATCTCGTTTTTTTTGAAAGAGATCGTAAAAATAGACAAAAATATGTAGCGAAATAAATTATTTCGTTATGTATATTCTAATCTGAATTAGATTATATATATATATATATTATATATAATATATATATTATATATATAATATTTGAAGAGGAAGATTTAGAAAAAATCTTATGAAATCGCTCCTCACAGCTGGATTTTCATTAGAAATTTGTCTCTCTCTCTTTCCACTCTCTCTCTCTTTCTCTCTCTCTCTCTTCTCATCTCATCTCTCTCTCCTCTCTCTCTCTTCTCTCTCTCTCTTCTTCTCCTTCTCTCCTCTCTCTCTCTCCTTCTATCTTGTCACTGACCTTCGGCATTTCGGTGATCTTTTGCTGTGTCAAGTAGACAACATCGAAGGCGTTCGATAGTCTGGCGTAGACTATTATTATAAACTTTCCTTTCTCCTATCTATCCTCCTCTCTGATCTCTTCTCGGCCGATTGTAGCAGCAGTTGTAGACGGCCGCTGTCCTTTGAATCTAAAATAATATAATTAT
>JABUQX010088080.1:0-33217 GCA_015478945.1 Trachelipus rathkii
TATTATAAATTATAGTGTAGGATTCTTCTATAAGGTATTTTTATTATATAAAATTTACTAATCTATATATACTCGGCAATAAATAATCCGCGCAACACACATCTCGAGACAGGAATAATAGCAGTGGATTAGCAGTATGCGGATTTTAAAAATTAATTTGCGGATGTAACGGAATGTTAATCCTAAGCAATGCGATCTATAATTATATAATTATATGATATATTATATATATACTATATTATCTTTATTAAAATATTATATATAATATTATCTTGATCATGAAGTATATTTATTAGAGAGTAATATAATGATATTAATCACTAATATATATATATATATTATATATATAATAAGTATTAATTAAGGTATATATATAATATATATATAGTTAATAATAATAATATATATATCTAAATATATAATATATATATATACTATTATCTCCATATATAAATATATTACTATATTTAAATAGTGGTAAAATGAGAGGATATAATAAGTAATCGGTTATATAGGGTATCGGCAAGAAAATTTTGGATATAACAAGGTATTTAAAAAGGCTAATAAGAAAAATAAGACGATATATTAGTATACGATTTACAGGCCTCTAATTTTAGTAAGTACAGGATGCTAACAACACTAAAATATAATATATTAGCTTTTGAGGTTTATATTATATATTCTAAAGTTTTACCTATATATATAACATTTATATTATTAATATATATATATATATATTTATATATATATATATTATAAATATATATATATATATATGTATACTCATATAATACTTATTATATATCATTTTAAAATTGAAAGACTTATGAACTAGTAAAATATAAGTGTATATATATATTAAATCTGTGTCTAACTAACCACTACTTTAATATAAAAACTTAAACTAAAGAAGGGACGTCACAGTTGAACCTTAATCCATATCGACTTACACGTTGTCTAGAGCAATGCAACCTGAGACCTATATGAGACTCGAGAGTTATGAATTAAGCAATGCCACGCGTCACCGATACGGACTCACGTTGGCAGGAGCAATGAGACCTAAACCTAAACGGCCAAGTTGGCACAGCAATTAACCAAATCTAGATTGATTCACGTTGCAGAACAAGGAAACCTAAGGTACATAAGTTAGGTCACATATATATATTAAGATATATATATATAACTCATATATATAATATTATATATATATGATTATATGCGTTATAAGCCCAATAATTTATTTTAGCGGATTGGAGTGAGAGGTTGTAGTAAATAATATATATTATATATATAATAATACGTATATATATCACTACTATATATATAATAACTATTTAGTTATACCTTTTTTATTATTTTTTATATAAATATGTGAAAATCGATGAGTTTCTACCTCTCTCGGAATTTCTAGATCAGGATCAAGGTACGTAGGACATTAGTTTAATCAGAATTGCTATTCTATCAGTCTGAGAGTTAAATTATCAGTAATGTAACTAAAAAAAGCCTCATCAACAGGAGAGTACATTAATTTAAAATTCTCTATTTCTTTTGTAAATATTTGACAATCACAAACTCCACATAGTATATTAATGCTTTTACATAATGTTAATATATATCTTTCTAAATTATTGATGTAATATTTTAATATATATATACTATTAATATATATATAGTATAATATGTATTTATATAGTATATAATATATATATAATAATATATAATATAATAAATATATATATATATAATATATATATATATATATTAAATATATTAATTAAATATGTATAAATATATATATATATATAATATCATATAATATATATAATATATATATTATTAATTATATATATGATATATATATAGTGATTAATAATAGTATATATTATAATATAATAAATATTAATATATATCAATATATTAATATATATTATATTAAATATATATTAATCTATATATATATATATATATATATATATATATAATATATATAATAAATATATTAATATATAATATAGTTAGCGTCAGCCAGAAAAATTTTTTAGGGGGGTTGATATAATAATATATAATATATAGTATGAATATAATTATATATATAGATTTATACGCATAAGCATTAGATTATATTTATATATATATATATGTAGCTATAATATTTGTATAATAGTAGTAGTTAACTATTTATATACGTAATATACGATATAAGTAATTATATTATTAATAATTATTGAATGCCTATATAGATTATATAATAATAATAAAGTTATTGTATATATATTATTACTATATAATAATATTATATATATATATATATATATATATATGATATAGTGATATCTTAAATATAATATTTATTATAATATATAAGAATATATATATTTATATCATATATTATTTACTATGTAAATATATATATATATTAAATATATTTCCTTATATATATACTATATATAATTATTTTATAGGCCTATATATCATATATGAATATTATATATCATATACATAATATTACTTCATCAATAAGTATTCAGATTATATATAGTTTTTATATATATATTATTTATAATTTATAAGTTATTAAATTGTAAATTATATATATAAATTTATTACTATCTTATATTAATTATACATATATAATATATTATATATAATTCTTTATATATATTTATATATATATATATAATATTATTAATGTTTAATTAATATATAATATATATATATATATATATATATATATATAAATATAATATATATATATATATATATAATATATTATATTATATATTATATATTACATAATTAATTAATAATATATTTAATATATATATATATATGTAAATATATATATATAATATTAATACTTATATATATTATATATATATTATATATATAATTATTAATATTATATATATTATATATTAAATATATATATATATATATATGATATATAAATATATATTAATTATATGTATAATATATTATATATATATATATTATATATTATAATATTAAATATATATATATATAATATATATATATATATATATTAATATATATAATTATATATATATATATATAATATATATTATATATTAAATAATTTATATATAATATATATTATAATATAATAATAAATATATATTATAAATATAATATATATTATATATATATATTATAATAATATATTATATATTATAATATATATATATATATAATATATAATATATATATATATATATATATATATTGTAAATATATATATATATTAAATAATATTAATTATTATATATATATATTATATATATATATATATATATATATATATATTTATATATATATATAATAATAATTATATATATATATATTACTATAACATTAGGGTAAATCAAAGCCTATTACATTACTTATATGTAGGGTGTGCTCTACATAAGTGACTCAATCTTGTGTAATACAGACAAACGCACGAAAGGTGATTTGAAACTGCAATAATGCTATAATAGCCATAAATATATATACTATATATATATATAATATATATATATAACATATATATACAATATATATTATAATATAAATATACATCAGATATATTATATATATATATATATATGAGGAAAGAAATTTACTCAAACGGAGCCTTCGTTCGTATGTAGATATACCTGAAGCGCGTGACGTCATAGTCAACGTCAGAATCTCATGGGTACGTTTGGACACATGTGTGTCAGATGTTGCCGCGTATGGATTACGCTCTATACTCGTTAACGTGTTATATTATATATAACATAATATATATATTCTTTCAGGCTGTAAATCAAGATAGAATTAATAATATATATATTAATTATTAACTAACTTATATAATATCACGCATATACCTATAATATATTATATACTATATAAATATATATATAATATCAATTTATATATATGTTTTTTATATTATATTATATTTATAAATAATAATATTATTATATTATAATATATATATATAATACAATATACATAGAATAATATAAAATCACTATATGTTTGAAGTGCAAAAACCGAGTAGAATGGCTTGACTGGGTATATATACTATCAGTATATATTTATGTTTTATATTTAATTTGGTAATTTTTGATTATTATTATAATATATATAATATATATATCAAATATTTATTACTACAATCACAAATATATATATATTATACTATTCATCTGTGTCTACCCAACCACTTTAACCTAACCTAAACTTAAAAGGGGGTAACATGTTAACTTGACCTGAACCTTAATACTGGATACAACGTTCAGAACCAATGAACCATGCCAAGCCTAACCTAGATTGATTCAACGTTGCAGAACAAGGGAACCTCAAGCTAAGAGAGGTCTGGCAACATATATAGATACTATATATTATAACATAAATATATAGAATATATATAATATATATATAATATATATATATTATATAATATATATATTTATACATATATATATAACTATATATATAATCATTATTTATGGTAACACATGGGTTATTTAACGCTGGGCCGGCAGTGAGTATTATTTATGTATTCAGCAAAATCGGATTGTCGATAATATCGAGATCGCTAAACCCATTCTGCTAAATACACACTTTAAAGCTAATGAGCTCGGAATCCATTTTACAAACTATAGTCCGTAGACTAACACGTTGTTATTTATTGGTGTCAAACTTAAATTTAAACATTTATTTTAGTTTCTTTTTTAAAATATTAAATTTAATGTGGTTGATTGTTAAATTTTTATATTTGACAAGCATCTAAACAGCATGTTTGTATACACGATTTTTAGTATTCTAGGCTAAAATTATATTCAATGGAAAAATTTATATTCATATCACAAGCCAGAGGTAAGAGAGACTAATCTTTATTAAACTTACCTTAAAATAAGTACGATATTTTATGATATAATATATATATATATCTAATATAAAACAAAATCTATGAAGGAAGTATATATATAAAAATTAATATTTTATATATACTATTATATATATATAATATATATATATACCGTATATATATATATATATTATTATTTTTCCACTCTAGAGGTAGTATAAATCAATCGATTATAATTTTGGAATCCTTAGAATTTTAGTTTAGAAAAAATGTAAAAGAAAAAAAAAAAAAAAAAATTAAACAAAAAGTGGCTATTTTTGGGGGGGTGCTGGGACATAGTATATATTATATTATTATTATTTTTACAAGATATAATTGGTCTTAAAGGGCAATTATCTTCAAAGAGCCGATCGGGAACCGCTAGGGGGGGACGCTTTATCCATACCCCGTAGGGAGGGCGCGGAGGAATCCTCCCCGCGACACCCAAATACAAAGAGCGGGGGTTCCGAAGACCCCTCCCCGGAGGGGGGAGGGGAATTAGTCGTCCAAACCCGTAGTTCCCCGGAAGGCCGAGAGACCCCCGACTCCTGCCATCGGTCGGTATACCCTTTGGTATTCTTTAGTTAAAAAAGAACAAAACAACATTAACTAGAAAGTTCTATTTATTTAACGAGTAAAACGCAATAAAATGGTCTCTAAATAGCTTTTCTAATCATATTACATAAATATTAACAATATTTTTTATTATATATATATATATATAATATATATATCTAATATATTATATATATAATATAATTATTATTAAATATATTATAAAGTATATAATATATATAATATATATATAATATATAATATCGTCAAAATAATATAGATATCGCTAGATATCGGTATTTATCGATATATCCGATATCCGCACGCACCTTGGCGCGGACCAGAATGTCAACGTTTACCATATACATATATATATATATAAATATATATATAATACTTAGTATATAATACTTAACATACATATTTATATTATATATAATATATTATATTATTATATATATATTACACAATTTTTATATTTTTCGAACTGCTTCAAAAAGTTTTTTCAAATCGTTTAATCCTTGAAATCATCAAGAAAGTGCCTAAATCTTTCTTGTTCGTCCCAAACAAACTTCACCAATTTTCATGTCAAATTATAAGTTAAATTCTCACGCTTTATTAAACTGACAATGAAATATGATTAATAAGAACCTTTTTCTTTTTTAGGTGCAACTTGTATTATTGCAAAACAGGCAATATAGGACTTTCAACACCTATTACAAATAATAAAAATACAAAACACTAAAATATTATTAGTGATTAGATCACATCTTGTCACAACAAAGATATGTTAAAACTGAACAAAGTAAAATTATATCCCTATATACTTTATAGCAACGCCTGTCATTTAGCAGTTTTACTTACATATGGCAAATAAAAAGCAAGATTTCGAACACTATACAGAACAGCCACACGAACATTTATAAATTATATATTTATTCAATAGTATTATTGTATAGCCTTGGGATATCAGAAGATAAAGATTCTTTTAAGTATCACTATATAGAATAATACTAAATATTTAAGCTTATTTCTGTAACATACGCAAGTGTGACGTCAGACGTAACTATCCCAACGTCTCTTGGCAAAGCCGCACTATATACGTAAGGCTAGCGACCTCCTTCATCACCAGTATGATTGAGCGCTTTAATTCATTTCTTCAGAATACGCCTTCACAATACGATCACAGTAATCTTACACTATTACCTTACATTAGGGAGAATATCTCCTAAGCCACAATCTTATCTATAAGATTGTGCATACTTTAAATCTATTTTACATTTAACTTAACATTTAACTATTAAATGTTAAAAAATATATTAAACTTTATATAGACTAATAAAATTACGCACCATATATTGGTCAATAGAGATTTAACTGAGCCGACTTCTAGTTTTAATAAAAAATCATTATTTATGAAAAGAATACACATTTGGTTTCCTTATAATTTACATACTAGTGTTTCATATATTTATAAATCTCCTGCCCACTGAGAAAGTCTGTAACTAATTCTATTGTGGCTTGGTACGTTAGCATATTTTTAACTAATTGTAGTACTCGGAGTTTAAGTATGGCTAGTTGTCTTGTGCATTTCTTGTTGACAGCTTAGATGTGAGGAAAATAATGCACATACACATAGAAAATTCGTGTTTTAAAGATTAAGACTACATAGTCTGCAGTTTGTACATTCTATTGTTGTACATAATTTTCAACGCATATATAACTCTCATCAAGCGCCTAGTTAAGCTATAGTTTATATCGATTCATCTTAAGTCTTCAGTAAAGAATGTCTTAGATTTTGTACTGTATTTCTACTCTGTTAATATAATTACTTTTTTTTGTAGTTGTTATATTGTAGAATTACCTGCAAGTATGGCTCTTCCTTCTATATTAAGTGAAATTGTTATATATTAATAATGAGAATTGATGCGTTCATGTTGTTCACAAAAATATTGAAAAATTCTTCAGAAGCTAGGGAACTTATTCAATCTTATCCAGATCTAGAAATATGAGAAGATCTCAGACCGAATCAATAAACTCACCAGTGGAAGTGTAAATAATACAGACAGAAATGCACTTAGGCCAACGTTATGTATTCAGTCAACTGTGGAGTAAATAACAAATTGCCTTAACAAGCAAGGTTTTCCCACATAATTGTACTCCACTGTCCAAATTAAGTGAGCTTTACTAAAGTAGAGACTATTTGGAGTTTATTGCAATATGGAGCCAGGACGTATAGAACCTCACTTCGTAACAATAATTGCAAACGCAACACAATAATCTCTAGATATGTACTATTCTTCAGTAATAGTAAGAGTAGCGAGAGGATTCTGTTAGTTTCACACTGAGGAGAGAGAGGGTATCGTTTAAAATAAAACAGTCTATAATTTAGAGTATATTTAATTCACTTATTATACATTAAGAATTTGTAAAAGTATAGCGTTATGGAGTAGTTTTCCAAATAGATATACATATATTCTAGATTTGAACATAATATATTTAGAGAGGGTTAATAAAAATAAAAAAAAAATAAAATAAAAAAATATAAAACGTATTATCATATATATATAATATATATGTGAAAACGGGTGTTTGTGTTGCTTCAAATCTGAAACAATTACATGAATTTTCTTATTAAACATTAATGGATGTATGTGACAGAGAAAGCATAATATATATAGTAAATACTGAGTGAGAAAAGGTATACTAGTTAGTATAAGTATGAGTAGATTCTGTGGCCTCCTGAGCGTCAGAGTTTATTATTAGTAGAAGTGTCCACAAGAGAATATATATAAAATATATTATGCACATACAACGAGTACACCATTGCACAAACATTAAAACTTTTATTCATCTGTATTTATTAAACCCAAACAAACCAAATAACGAAGATTAGCGATATAAGTTATGCTATAAGATGATATATTAATAAGAGAGAATCGATACACGGCATAATATACAAGAACTCGGTTGGTAAAGCAGGTTTTGTATCAAGGATTGTTATAATCCTATAGAAATTAAAGTAACCAAATCAACGTCAACAATATTAAATTTGAATGAATTTACTATATCATTGCCTATGCGTTTTTACGACATTTTAATTTATGATTATGGAGAATTTAAATACAACTAGATGCTAATAAGCAATTGTGAAGTAAATATAAAATTTAAATAATAAAATATATATATTAGTTATCAAATGTTAATACTTCTAATAGGAAAATAAGGTTTATAACAATTCGTATGCCGACGGCACATAATTCTCGATTACTACGATATGTATCTAGATATAATAGTATGGATGTAAATATCGTTATAAATTATAATATATTAATATTTAATATATATATATATATTTATTAATATATATATATTATATATATATATTAATATATATTATATAATAATATTAATATATATTATATATAATATATATATATATATAATCATATAATTATATATATATTATAATATATATATATATAATATATATATATTATTAATTATACTTTAATATACATATATTAATATTAATATTACGTACTGTGTTCTTATATAAGTTTCCATTAATATATAATATAATTATTATAGTATAGCTGTGGGAAAACTCCAAACAAATATAAAGTTAAACTTATTTTTTTGATATTTTCAAAATGGTTATGTTCTTACATATTACATAAATCTTCGTATTTATTAACTCACATAAATATAATCAGATATAGTTTGGAGATAATAGGTTCGATTCAGAGTAATAACTAGCTGGTTATAACCTATTTATCTCACTAAAAATCTATATTTCCATAAAAAATTATTATAATTATAAGAAAATTACCTTTATGATTTTATTATATTATATGATTTTATAATAATTTTTTATTATTATTTTATAATTATAGGTATTATTTTATATATTATATTATAAATATAATTTTTATAAATAATAATAAAAATATATAATATATATAAATATATATATATAAACAAAAATAATTGATAAAATTATTATTATATACATAAAAATATATCTTAATTCAACAAAACAATTTTAATGAATACATTCAAAGTTCGTTATTATTTTACTCATCCGTGAAGTATAAGATAATTTTCCTTGTTAGAATATTACTCATCATGGTAAAGTCCAGATACCGATTTGAGCACTGAACTTCTAATTCTAGTCAAGTATAAGAAATATATTGGATGTTGTTTCACACAATTAGGACTCTTAAATTGTAATGAGTATTTCGATTAGAGTATTTACACAGTAAGATTTATATAATTAAGTATAGCAATATTATATACGTATATATATAAATAATACTAACTCGTTTTTTAAGTAAGGTCCAGATTAATATCGTTCACAAAAAATCTTGTGTAATTATATAACAAATATCCACCTTCAATATCCAATTTTACATATGAAGCTGATTGAAATAATGTTTAGCCAAGGAAATTAGCTTATATAGGTATATATAGTTCAATACTAGTACACTAATTCATTTTAAATTCATAATAGTCACTTTAGTATAATTAATTTAAATGTATTAAAAATAATAATATTTACACTTATAAAAATTTGACTAAATTCAGTATTTCAAAAAATCTTAAATAAAGAGGAAAATAAATATCAGAATTTAACTTTAAAACATTGTGATTAACAAAATTGTTAACAATAGAACTTATTTACTAGAATAATTAAACTCATTTACATATTTATCATTTAATTGATGTGACTCTAGTTTTTACTTCCGCAATCACTCCACGTGAGAGAAAAATTAATGATAATAAATATAAACCATAGTTGAAACTTTCTAATTTACAATACATCACACACGAATAACAATATTATTATTTTATCATATAGTATATTAGTATCAAATGATAAATCACAAAGATTAAAGAGAGTAGACATAAGCATGAATAATGAATGCTTTTATTAAATTCACCAGAAATAACATTGTTCAGATCATCCACAGATGGGAGAGCAAAAATATCCTAAAGTTAGAGAAACTAAAAATATCTTTGAAACTAGCCTATGTCAACGAAAAAAGAGGCGAGCACACATTATTGATTTAAACACTAGCTTCATCACTATAATCTAGTAACTCTCGAATCATATCTTTATTAACTTATTTAGAATAACTTTAATATTAAATTATTTAATTTATATTGTGAGTTAGTAAATTGAGAGTGATACAATGTAAAAGTAATTAACACCTATAAGGCATATACAAAGAAATTAAACATACCCAACCTCTAAATATTTATAATTATGAAATTATAGGAAAAAAGTCGCCTCGCCTAATAATTGGAGCCAAAAACTAATAAATAATCTGGTCAAACATCTTAATTTATTCCAAATGTTGTCGGAATTTCTGGACTTTTAAATATATATAATAATATATAATCAAATAATCATTAGGAAAATAGTGATTTATATTTAAATTCCATAGTATTTATTACTTTATTACCTATTTGACACGTGTAAGTCTATTTACCTACAAATTAAATAGATGACTGAAGTTGAATTTACTTGTATACTGTATTAGGCATAATTTATGTGCATTATGCTGCTCTGTGCAATCCGTTCTTGATTACAAATTAATAGCACACAAAGCCATACTCATGAGAACTCGGTAGGACATTACATAACTTCTGGCAGGGAGAGATGTAGTTAGAGGACTATAATAAATCAAAGAACTTAAATACTAGATATTATGATTTTTAAGCACTCTAGTCTAATATTTTACATTATCATCATATAGAGCTAGTAGATTACTAGTATAGATAATTATCATTATATATACTTACAAAATATATCTAGATAAAATCTTTAAAATTCCACATTTATGAATTACCTTAATTATACACTATACTAACCATTTGCTAAAATTTAAAGTTAATTTCAGTAAATTCAAGTCAAAAAATATAAATAAATACAATAAATATAATATAATTCATTCACATATATACATTCTAGGTATGTACATTCAAACATATCTACTAATTAATTCTTAAGATGATCAAATTCATCTCTATAATATTATAGTTTATAAGAATTTCCTCTATATTATTCCATTAGAGTTATTTTGTACAATATTATGTGGGTTATCTATTCTAATTTATATAATATCTTAATCACTAAGTTCACGTGTACTAGCAAAATATTTATTAGTACGTTATTTTTCAAAATTTACGTGACTTTCTAGAAGCTTAAAAAATTTCCAGTCATTCATAAAATATGATAGTGGTTTGCTTGATAATCATAAATATTATTTATTGAGTGTCATAGTTAAGGTACGGATATATTTTAACAATACTGTCTGCTCGTACAAATTTTGAACTTAAACTCGAGGGTTGCCAGAATTTGTTCTCTGTTATAATTAAATATTTCCTGTGCTATCTATTTGTAAAAGTACTTACCATTATATAAGACATATTGAGTTCTGACAATTTTTCCTAAGTGGTATTAAAGAGTGTCTTGAGTTATGAAAAGAACTCTTCTTTTGTGCTCACTAGGATGTGTTTAAATCGTTTTAGATTATCTAAACACTTTGTGTTCTTCTTGCCGATATAAAGGTAATTTTATATTCTATAAATCATGATAAATTGGCTATTAGGAAAACAAAGTTTTCTTTATTATATTTATTTGTCACGCGGTGGAGAGTCTCATAAACAAATCATTTAGATCCAGGAAACAACGTTTTACACATCGTCAGAGGAGTATCCTTTTTTAATATAGACTCTACTGAGCGTCTTGATAAGCTTCTAAGACTCACATTAATTTATTAGTTCTTTCTATTATAACCTCTATAATGAAAATCGACACTATTTTGCATTATCAATAGTACGCAAGTTCATTTCTCTTGTGACACATTATCTTGAAGAAAGGAACCAATCATTATAGAGAGGAGGTCCATGTAATTACGAATATCGGCTAATAACAGACACTTTGTGTCATACGGATACAATATTATTACATGTATAGGTATAACCTGAGTTGTTATTAATATTTATTATATAACCTATATTGTATTTGGTGCTCACGTAACTCATCGTAAAAGAGTCTAAATTTATCCGATCGAATAATATTGACCCTATACGCCATTAACTATAACAAATTGTAATCACAACTCTTGAGGTAGTCACTTAATTGTTGAATTCGCGAGAGTATTTATATATAATATGTTTAACGCACATTAAAGAAAAATTATTGGAGAGGTGACTTTTTATTTCAGTATGTGACGTGTTATAATATATAGTTTATAATTAGTGAATACGATCTTTATACTACCTAATTTATTACGTATCCATCTGGAACACTGCTTACTTATAATGACAACAAGCTTTAGCGATACTTCGATTATTGTAGCCCTACTTAATATTATTATCTCTCACATGGCGCCTATAAAGATAGTAATCATAAATTTATTAGCTTTAGGGCGTAACTCCGGCTCCAACAAATACATAATGCTTAGGTGCTACTTGGCTTAAACAAAATCCATTAGGCAGTAGTACTGAGGGCTAACCAAGATCATTAGAATTAGGTTCAACTGGGGGGCTAACAAGATCATTAGGTTAGGGTTAGTGCTGGGGTTTTAACAAGATGCATTAGGTAGGTCCTACTGGAGGGGCTATTAAGTCTAGGTTAGTGATATAAGTTTGTTTCGAGATATTTGATTTTTAAAACAATATATATATATATTATATATATTTATATAGTAATATATATTATATATATATATATATAACTTATATCCGTATATCCCCTATCAATATTGGGTAATAAAACTGATACTGGTTATTTTAAGTGTTTGAATCTACTATTACAATATAAGATTTATGCCACGTATAAATTATCCGTAGTACTTCTCAATTCTCCTTTCGTGTCTTAGTGTTATGCGAGAATATCTACAAATTATTTCATCCTGAGAGACTCTTTATGCGAGAGAGAACATAGTTTACACTTATCTATTATGGATAAAGTTGAGTCAAAAGATATGATGCTATATTATTGTAAAATTGTTTATATTAATGACATTTTTTTCTGAAAAATTTTCATTCAAAAAAATTTCTTAAGTTCAGAAACAGTTATTTTAGTTTTCTCTTTTAATTAGCACATATATATATGTTAGTGGGAAGAATGCTGGTGGGATCACATAATATCCAGAAGAGACTTACCACTTAAGAATGTCTTTGAGAAAAACTATGATACCTTAATCTATAACTTTTTCTGATCTTTAGAAGAATGTTAATATTTGAAACTCTAGAAATATAATTTTTATCCAGAAAAGCACAGTAGACATTGACTACAATAGCAGTGAGAGAACATTATATATTATTGTAACAAATAATAGACAATTTGACTATAGGCTTTCATTAATGATTTTAGAATTTTTGAGAATCATGAGGTAGATGTATTCTTATATCCTATTTTTTATTTTATTTAACTGAAAATGTGTGAGCCTGTATCAACTATATATAAGAAAAATATTATAACTATATATGTTCACGTTAATATATCCAGGATGGATAATAAATGCTGACTTTATAATTATCATTGAAACAAAATTTGTTATAAATCGAGGAAATTGAATACTTCTTGAGTTATACTGAAGTATTATTATGACTTGGCTTTGGTAAAATAAGATTTTACAATCACTGTACATGTTAATTCCCCTGAAAAATGCTAAAAAATCTTTTCAGCCTCGCCGCTAGGTAATAAAAATGGAATCGGGGATATAGGTATTTTTACAGATGCAGAAACTTAGAGAGTTCTAGTCCGCATTTGTAGTGGTATTTGGTTACTTCTGTGCGCTGTTAACCCAGCAGGGTGTCCCTCATCCATCTATCCATATAATTCTGTTTAGACTCAGACACCTGTAGAGAGAGTTAGAGTAATTTAAGTATTATTCTAAACAACGATACAAATATAAATTATACAAAGTTCAGAGAGAGAGTACATTTAATTGAGATCTCTCTATTTATTCGTTTTGTGAGATTATTACTATATGCTCGTAATGTGAGATTATATGGTTTAATATAGTCTATTATATACTGTATATACTAATTCAGTAGTAATATAATGCACAATTAGTAGATAATTACATGACACAAGTATATTATTATTGAATGAATATATATTTAAAGTAGCAGTTTTATTGAATACCTATATATAATTCTTATAATTTGATATTATAACGATACTCACTTATGAAAGCCATCAGAGAAATGCTAACTAATTTTAGAATTTAATGGATCAATGAGTATTTTGTATTATGAGATTGATACTTTGGATATGGAAACGTTATAACCGTGAATATATGGTATTGCGATATTTTAATTATTATAACTGATTCGACAGTATATGAAAAGCTGGGCAACATGAAATTTAATCAAATTTGGAGATAATTATTTACATGACCTCAGTATCACTCCTAGATCTTACCATTATCAGCTGATTACAAGACAATATTAGATAACCACATCCATATAGATAATACCATATTGTTATATGGATGAGTATGGAGAATAAAACTATTTGGTAGAGAGGTTTGTTAAAACATATATTAAATGAAATTGAGTATCTTCTCCTGAATAGGTCTAATAAAAGATACAGGGTATAATGATGCTGCTGTAAGATAAACTGATTTGTGTAATTCTACTTATATCAAGGAAGACTCGTAAAGCATCTGCGAAATCTCGTACATATTAAGTAATTACCTTCTTCAGATATGTGAGATGATATTAGGCAGTAAGTATACGTAAAATGGCGAATCAACAGATAGCAAGATTGATCTACACACAGACATCAATAGATCTGGTAATAGAATATCTTATTGAGTTATTACTGCTATAGTTCACATTTACACATATATAAGCCTATATTTTAGTTTTTTATTATACTAAATTAATGGATTCATAGAATATCAAAAGTAGTGTAATTTTTTTTGCGCGATCACGGTTTCCATTACCTGAGGCTTCAGTAGAGGAAGCACGAACATTTCAAACAGTAATACTTCTATGAGAAAAATCTACTTTGAGATATATTATATTTATTGAGTGAAATACTTAACTGGAGTATCTTGTTCCATCCTAATATACATTATCAGTCGATAATAATTGTATTAATAATACGAACGATATGAAGAAGAGTTCTTTCTTACGGCTTATTGAGCTCGACAATTTATCTCAAGTGCCCTTACCAATAAATAACTTCTAAAATTCTTTATGGAGTAATCATGTACTTATATGAGTAATTTACTCATTAAAGCACAAACAAAAAAACGTATATAACGCGTCCTAATACATTATCTGCTTATATGATACACGTTTTAGAGGTTGAGTATCTACGTCGACAATGAGCCATTCAGCAAAATTAAGAAATTGCTACATGTCCAGTTTTTAGCACGATTTTGGGCAGTAATCGAACGTTTGTTTTAGCATATTTTATGATCAGCTGTTTTGATGGAGCACGTGGTTTTGGAAATAAACAGAAATAAAAAAAAATAACAAATGGTTTTATTACAAATGACTGATCAACTATTGTGATTGAGTTTATCGATTTGAAGAAATTAAGATTTAAAGCTAATTTCAAGAATGAACATTCGTGAAATCAAACGACCAACTCATCGCCGCCATCTTGTTTGTTTTACATTTTTTTCGTAAGCTTTTTCCTAAATTAGAAAAGCACGGGAAAGAGCAACCTTACAGAATTGTAGGAAATTCCTTACGTTTGGTTGAGCATGTTTCCCTAAATTGTGTGCTTAAATATTGACATCTCGAACGCAAACTTTAAGCAATTTCTTAACGTTAGTAAGAGAAATCGCAAAATCAGAAAACGCGCTTTATTTGCTATGTTTAAGCCGTTATCGTTTTTGTCATTGTGCTTACGTTCGATAAGAATGCTTACCCAGTTTTAGGCACGAATTTTCGTGCATAAACGAACGTAATTTCTCGATCATGTCACTCAAGCTGTTTATATGGACTCACGTGGTTTTTGGAATAAACAGAAAATCAAAAAAATTAACAGAAATGGTTTATATTTACAATTAATTGATCAACTATTGTGGATGGAGTTTACGATTTGGAAGAAATTAAGATTTAAATTACTTTATTGAATTTATTAAACTTTTTCATAAGCAACTGTCTAAATTCGGGAAGCACGGAAATAGTAACCCTATACGAATTAAGGAAATTCCTTACGTTTGGCGAGCATTTTTCTAAATTTGCGCTAAAATAGACAAAAACAAACGCAAAAACGCAATTCAAACACGAAAACGGCTTTAAAGCCGTTTTCGATTTTTGTCATTTGTGCTTCGCTCGATAAGAAATGCTTAATAACCAGTTTTAGCACGAATTTCGGGCCATAATCGAACGTTTGTTTACATATATTTTTGATCAGCTATTCTGATGGAGAGCGTGGTTTTGGAATAAACAGAAATAAAAAAAAATAACAAATGGTTTTTATTACAAATAATTGATCAACTATTGTGATGGAGTTTATCAATATGGAAGAAATTAGATTTAAAGCTAATTTCATGAATGAAACATTCATGAGATCAAACGCCGCCATCTTGTTTGTTTACATTTTTTCGTAAGCATTTTCCTTAAATTCGGTAAGCACGTGAAATAGCAACCTTACAGATTTATGGAAATTCCTTACGTTTGGTGAGTATTTTCCTAAATTTGTGCTTAAATTGACATAATCGAACGCAAACTTTAGCATTTCTTTACGTTTCGTAAGCAGAAATGCAAAATCGAAAACGGCTTAATGTAAATCGTTGGATAATCGTAAAAATTATTGATTATCGAAAAAAATATTAATGAAATCGATATATCAATAATCGGAATAATACATCGATTCGATAGTGGTAGCCCTATAAAAACGAGAAAATTAGCAGGTAAAAATTTACGCAGACTTATTTTGAAAATTTTTCGTGAGAATATAAACGTAAAGCGTACGCAAATCTGCCAAAAAAACAAAACAAAATAAAACTTCAAATAATTTGTTGATCATTTTTTTACAATAAATATTTGTAGTTTTAATACAGTCTTCGTCTACTTTGGACTGGTGAATTCTCCACAATTACCATATATAATATTTTAAGGACAGTCAAAGCATCTAGGTTAGGCTTACGTTTACTGCAACGTAATTTAGGTTAGGCCTACGTTTACTGCAACGTAGTTTAGGTTAGGTTGAGGCCTACAGCATCGACGATGCATCTAGGTTAAAATAGGGTCTAAGGCATCGACGATTCATATAGGTTAGGTTGAGGCCTACGGTTTCGAGGTTGATTTAAGACCCTCTAGTTCAGGTTACGATAAGATTTGTTAAGTATTCACAGATTTATTGTGTATGTTTAACAAAACATATAATAACCTGAACTAGAGGGTCCTAAACAGACCTCGAAGCCGTAGGCCTCAACCTAACCTATATGGATCGTTCATGCCGTAGACCTTAACCTAACCTGGATGCATCGTTGATGACCTGGGTCTCAACCTAACCTAGATGGATCTACGTTTCCCTAAATGCAGACCTAACCTAGATGATTTGACTCTCATATAATATATATATATATATATATATATATATATATATATAATTATATATAATATATATGATATATATATATATATATATATATATATATAAATATATATTAATATATATATATATATATATATATATATATATATATATATATATATATATATATATATATATATATATACTTATATATATAATATCTTATTTTATATATATATATATATATATATATATATATATATATATATATAAGGTGACTCCTACACTCAGGCTTAGCATGAGTTATTATAGTAATGATCTATCTTCTATAAATTTCATAGTTACAATAAAATTCTCTTATTATTTTGTGAAAATTGGTCATATGAAAGAAATTATTACATAATACATATAAAGGATTATTTAAAATTTAAAGTGTAAGAATCATCGCCATTCAATTATGCTATTTTTCAATCAATTATAAAAGGTGACAGCTTGGGCTTCTCCAAAATAACCAAGAGAAACTTTTAAGACCGTTTACAGTGTACACATTCGTGAATTTAATTTTTGTATAAGTTTTTTTTTTCCCCTACCCAGGAATCTAATGAAAAACTTGTTTTATTTAAAAAAAATTAAAATAAACATTTATATAGCTATTTGTTCTTAATGCACATTTCAGGTAAAAATAGTTAATATTTAAATTCTAATACCTGAATTTAGCCTTTGGCCTCTTACTCTAAATACTAAATAGCTATAAGAAATAATTTTATAATAATATTTAATAAAATAAATAAAAATAATAAAGAAATTAATAAAATACTAAATAAAAATAATAAAGAAATTAATAAAATACTACTAATAAAATAAAATAAGTATAATTATAATAAAAAAATAAAATAAAATAAAAGAATAATGAAAGAAAAACAATTTGAAATACTATAGTTAACCATCAAATAAATTTTAATTGAAAAAAACTCACAAAATAGTAATACTGTAACTCAATTATCTAATATAAATATTTGTGGGTGTATATATATATATATATATATATATATATATATATATATATATATATATATATATATATATATATATATATATATATATATATATATGGTGAAAATATTTATTTCGGCAGCACTAATTTTAGTTTTTTTTCGATATTTGTTGGGTTCGATTAAATCGAAAATCGATACTTTGTTATATCGATACATAAAATCGATATTTGGTAATATCGTTACATATATATATATATATACTATATATATATATATAATATATATATATATATATATATATATATATATATATATATATATATATATATATTAAATCAAATGTCCCAAATGGTTTTGAGATTTATAGAGTGCGAATAGATTGTTGCTGAATAAGTAATCCCAGAGGTACTCCTTTTTTGGGATTTGTGTTTTCAGGGTATATCACTAGCAGGAATGCCCACGGGAGTCCGCGATGTCCAGAGTCAGGTCCTGGCCTCGTTGGACTACGGGGGTTCATCCCCCTCCGGGGATGGTCTCCCGGAACCCCGCTCTTTGGTCTTTAGGTGTGCGAGGGTTAGATCCGACCTCCGGGTATGAAACGTCCCCCCCTTCGTCCCCATCGGCTCGAGCCCCCTAAAAGGTAAATACTCCATTTTAGGGGCTCGTTGACTCCTGTCCCGTGAAGAAGTAGCCTTAAACTGCTGACACTATGCCGTAAAACTAGCCCTAACTTTTACTGAGAGACTGTTTAGTAGCTGCCGAAAGATTATATATATATATATATATATATATATATATATATATATATATATATATATATATATATATATATATATATATATATATATATATATATATATATATATATATATATCTTACTATATATAAGCTATATATATATATATATATATATATATATATATATATATATATATATATATATATATATATATATATATATATATATATTTGTCTCAAATATATATTTGTCTCAAAATATTTTCCCTTTATAAAGGGAAAGGGGATAGGATGGAGTGTGGTAATTATAGAGGCATTTGTCTTTTGAGTGTAGTAGGGAAAGTGTATGGAAGAATACTAATTGAGAGGACGTAACGGAAGAGAGTATGGGGGAAGAGCAAGGAGGATTTAGGGTGGGAAGGGAGTGTGTGGATCAAGTATAAAGATGCTTGTGGAGAAAGGTATAGAAAAGAAAGGAAAATGTATGGGTGTTTTTGGAGTCTGGAGAAGCACTTTGATAGAAGTGAAGGAATTATGGAGGTGCTGGAAGGAGCTATGGAATAGGGGTGAAGTGGGTAAGGTATTAGGGCCTTTTATAGGAATAGTAGAATGTGTGTGAGAGTATTAGGAGGGAGAGTGAGATGTTTGGAGTTGAGAGAGGTTGAGACAGGGATGTGTAATGTCACCGTAGCTCCATTTATTTATGGAGAGTGTCTGTAGAGGAATGATGAGGGAGGGAAGAGGGGTGGAAGTGATGGATAGGGGTGATAGATGGGAAGTGAACATGATACTGTTTGCCCGGATGATACTGCCTTAGTGGCGAAGAATTCAAGAAGGTCTGAAGTATTTGGTGAAGAAGTTTGAAGAGAGTGTGTGGGCAAAAGGGTCTTAAGATAAATCCAGGTAAGAGTAAAGTGTTAGTGTTTGAGGAGGAGGAAACAGATGAGGGTATGGGGTTAGGGATTAGAGTAGGAGGTGTAGTTTTAGAAGAAGTAAAGGTTTTTAGATATTTAGGGATGGATTTGGGTAAGGAAGGAGGGATGAAGGAAGAGATTGATCACAGAGTAGGAGAGGGAACGAGAGCATTGAGTGGTCTGAGGGAATTATGGAAAGAGGGGATTTATCACTTAAAAGATAAGTATGTTTGAAAAATTTGTGTTCCAGCGGTACTATATGGGTGTGAAACATGGGGGTTGAATGCTAGGTTCATGAGGAAGTTGGAAGTGTTTGAGATGAAAGGGTTGAGAGCGGTGTGTGGGGTTAGTAAAAAAGAGAGGATTAGGAATAGGGTGATAAGAGAGAGATGTGATTGGAGGAATGGTTTGGTGAGAAGAGCGGAGAAGGGAATGTTAAGATGGTTTGGACACCTGGAGAGAATGGAGGAACAGAGGGTGGTTAGGAGAGTTTGGGAGGCGGAGGGGATAGGAAGGAGAGGAAGGGGAGACCAAGAAAGATGGATGGATGGAATAAAGGAAATGCTGGAAAAGAGAGGGATGAGGGTGGAGGAAGGTAGGGCATTGGCGAGAGATAGAAAGGAATGGAGGAGGTGGGTGGGGCGAGATGAAGGAAAATATGAATTAGGGAAGCTGCACGTACCACTACCCTGGTGAAAACAATCTTTTGAATAATAATAATAATAATAATATATATATATATATATATATATATATATATATATATATATATATATATATATATATATATATATATATATATATATATATATATATATATATATATATATTTATATATACCGGTATATATACGGCATATATATACCGTATATATACGTAAAACGAGGATACTTTATAAAAAATAGGAGATACCTTTGCTACTGTTACATGTTGTACAAAATAAAACAATGCTAAAAAAACCTAGCAAACTCCAATCGTTTTGGCATATATGAAACAAATCACTAAATTCATTTCTAAACTTACTCTGACAACTCCACTTAACATAACCGACGAATACAAAGTTTGAACCAATACTGATCTGATGTTTTGTTAACAATGTTGCCAACTCAAAATATGAGAAGGTACTAGATTTTATTAAAAAAATAAAAATGCCAATATTTGATGAAAAAGCAACAAATAATAAATAAGCAATAAAAGCAGTAAAATTTTGCACTAAATTAGCAATAAATAATAAATAAGGAATAAAAGCAGTAAAATTTTTGCACTAAAGTAGCAATAAACGCACTAGATCTATTGCAAAATGCCCAAATTGGCATCACTGGTTTGTATTTTATCAGATCTAATACAAATAATCGATTTACAACTAATCGATTTAATATTACAATATCAATGTATTGTTAAGCCCCATAAAGTCTCGTGAAACTCACATTTGATAGTCACAGTACATAAAATACTAAAAAGCCTATATATATATATATATATATATATATATATATATATATATATATATATATATATATATATATATATATATATATATATATATATATATATATATATATATATATATATATATATAATCATTTGAATCAAATATATATTTTCTGAAAAAATTTTCTAAGTTCAAAAAAAATTTCAAGTTCAGAAAAGTTAAGTTAAGTAAGTTTTTAAGAAAATTCTTTAGTGGCAAGCGCAGATTATACCAGAAGCTTGCCCATAATTATTTAAAAAATCTATCTATCCGACTTAGAAAATTTTGGAGCAAAATACATTCATTTAAACATATATATATATAGATATTTGTATATATATATATATATATATATATATATATATATATATATATATATATATATATATATATATATATATATATATATATATATATATATATATATATATATATATATATATATATTTTTCTTAAAAAAATTTTCTAAGTTTTCTATATATTTTCTATATAGAGTCTCGGTGGCGCAGTGAGCTGAGTGGTGCGTTTGCACGCTTAGGGTCGTGAGTTCGAGTCCTCGTCAAACAGGATTTGTACTTTCGACTAGCCACCAGGACGGACACGAAAAATTGCTGTTTGTAGGAGATTTTCTGTAATTCATTACAGTTTACGGCATAGTGTATTAATACACTAATCTCAATACCCTCACCTCACTCATCCATAGCCAACACATACAACGGTACAACCTTTAATACACATACAGACACCTACATTCCTATTTGCCTCACGCACAGTAGGTCTGTGAGTCCAGAGCCTAGCCATGCCCACTGATGGCTGGAATATCTTGACTTGGTCCAGACTGAGGCTGGGGTTACAATCACCCTGATAACTGTGCACCTTTCCACTTTGTACGGACCCACTGGTCGGGAAAAACATAAAATAGTAACCTTTCCCCCGATTGTCGTGGTAAAATAACTAACTAACTAACTACCGGTATATATATATATATATATATATATATATATATATATATATATATATATATATATATATATATATATATATATATATATATATATATATATATATACACCATCAGAAAAAAATTGTCCATTTTTTTTTTAAGTAACTGTAACTTAAAAACTATAATACTTACAGAAATTAGTTCTAGATATGATAAAATATGGGCATTTAGCAATCATTTAGTGTAAAGAAATAAAAATAATAACTTTTTAAAAAAATCCTTAAAAAATAGGTTTCAAAATTTTTGGGGGCAATTTCAGAAAACCTAAAAAAATATATAAATTTTACCCATTTTTGGTTAACACTAGCTGAAATGAGCTTCCCTAACCTGTTAGTAGTAAGTAAGAATGATAAATTAGCCCCATTGTCAGATTTAGCTGATTTTTGGTTAAATCTGGCAACCTTAGCAACAATTTAGCTACTTTTTAGTTTTTGTTGTTGTTGTGTATGTTTATATGGGTTTCTGATGCCTCTGAGTCGATTCCTGTGGTTACTGAGTCAATTGGCCACCCCAGTCAAGGGTGAGGGGGGTTGGGCCCCAAAAACCTGGAAATGCTCGTAGAGGGATGAAATTTGATGAGTGCATAGAAGAGAATGAATGAAATAGAGTCCTGATGTTAAATTAAGTGACAGAGCACATGTACCAGAGTCAGAGTTGGATCCAGATCCGGACTGAATTCTGGCTCCAGCTGCATATTAGGTAAAATGAGATGTTTTTAATAACGTAGATCTCTAATTGTAAGGTTCCAAGACCCTCAAATGAGCCTGAAGACCCCTGGAGTGGGTTCCCAACTGAAAAGCACAGAGTGCATGGCAGAGAAGACGAAGGAAGATGGAATGGAATGGAATTCTGAAATTGCCCCGGGTTCATAAATGTTAAATAACTTTTTAATGAAATGTGCTATCAATATGTATTTTATATGTATACATAGCTTAAAACCTGTACTTTCAAAGACTGGGTGAACAAATTTTACAATTGTTTTTATTTTTCGTACACAGACCTTATAAATCGAAATTAAAAATTAAAAAAAAAAATTTTTGAAAGAAAAATCAAAAAATCTAGGTTATTTATATAGGCCCTATTTAAAAAAATTTTTTTTTTTTTGCAGTTCACTGCACCTGTTAGTCTGCTACAACTTTTATTAAATTTTTTTTTTTTTGTAAAACAATAAAACTAAAAATTCTGAAATTGCCACGGTTGATATATATATATATATATATATATATATATATATATATATATATATATATATATATATATATATATATATATATATATATATATATATATATATATATATATATATATATATATATATATATATATATATATATTATATATATATATATATATATATATTAGGGATGTATCAGAAACAATTTTTGGTTCCAGCCAGAACCGGAACTTTCCTGAACCTTGGAATAGTTCTGCTAGGATCTGTAACTTATCGACTTTCGCTACACCTTACATATTCTACTGAAAACTTGTTTGATTAACAAGTGGAGTCTCTTAAAGTATAGGGGCCTATGTCATCTTGCCATATCCTTATTGTGAACTCTTAGTTCTGTAAACCAAAATTTGGATAAGTGGGTCAGTAAATTTATTAAGTAAAATAGGAATATACCATGTAAAATTCTATGGGTCTTCAAAGTTTAAAAATCAGAAAATGATATCGCTCGAGCAAAAAAAGGTAGATTTTTTGCGCTATTTTGTTGATCGAGTTAATAACATGATATTTCGGAGCATGTATAAAAACCCGCATCTCTCTCTCTCTCTCTCTCTCTCTCTCTCTCTCTCTCTCTCTCTCTCTCTCTCTCTCTCTCTCTCTCTCTCTCTCTCTCTCTCTCTCTCTCTCTCTCTCTCTCTCTCTCTCTCTCTCTCTCTCTCTCTCTCTCTCTCTCTCTCTCTCTCTCTCTCTCTCTCTCTCTCTCTCTCTCTCTCTCTCTCTCTCTCTCTCTCTCTCTCTCTCTCTCTCTCTCTCTCTCTCTCTCTCTCTCTCTCTCTCTCTATCTCTCTCTCTCTCTCTCTCTCTCTCTCTCTCTCTCTCTCTCTCTCTCTCTCTCTCTCTCTCTCTCTCTCTCTCTCTCTCTCTCTCTCTCTCTCTCTCTCTCTCTCTCTCTCTCTCTCTCTCTCTCTCTCTCTCTCTCTCTCTCTCTCTCTCTCTCTCTCTCTCTCTCTCTCTCTCTCTCTCTCTCTCTCTCTCTCTCTCTCTCTCTCTCTCTCTCTCTCTCTCTCTCTCTCTCTCTCTCTCTCTCTCCTCTCTCTCTCTCTCTCTCTCTCTCTCTCTCTCTCTCTCTCTCTCTCTCTCTCTCTCTCTCTCTCTCTCTCTCTCTCTCTCTCTCTATCTCTCTCTCTCTTTTTTTTTTTCTCTTTCTTTCCTCTTACTCTCTCTCTCTCTCTCTCTCTCTCTCTCTCTCTCTCTCTCTCTCTCTCTCTCTCTCTCTCTCTCTCTCTCTCTCTCTCTCTCTCTCTTCGTTTTTGCATTTGTGCTTACGAAATGTAAATGCTAGAGTTTGCGTTTGTTTTGTCAAACTTAGCACAAAATATGCTAACCAAATGTTAGGAATTTGCTTAATTCTGTAAGGTTGCTATTTCCTGTGTTTGCTGAATTTAGCATATTCTTACAAAAAAATGTAAAACATGATGGCGGTTCATGGTAGGCTCATTCTCAAATTGAGGAGAAATGTGACTGAATAGTTCAGGAGAGCAGTGGTCATTGTAATAGCAATAAAGAAAATGATGGTGTATTCTCTAACAAATCAGGCAAAGGGTGAAACGACACCTTCTCAGATTTTGTTGAAAATTGGTGTATCACTAGAGTTTTGACTGAAACCTCTGAATCTGAAATCCATTTTTATTAAAAGCAGTTATGACACCCATAGTTTGAGTTTTGGCAGCCCCTACCCAAATTTTAAAGACTTTTCTCAACCGTTAATTTACCTAGAAGGTTGAAAAAAATACCATTCAAAAGAGAATGTTTGGCTCTTTAAAGTTGACTATGTAAATATTTTACTGTACATTTTAAGTAGTTTATTTATTAAGCTCTTGTACACATTATAACTTGGCAATTAAAGTAATAATGGGTAAATATAAAAACTATGGAACTGCCTGTGCTAACCCTTTTCTTATATAGGCCTATAAGAAACCAATAATAGTTGGACTACATTCTTTCACAAGTGAAATGAAAAGCAAATTTGACACTGAAGTGGAAGGGGAAAAGGAGAAATATGTAGTATGCAGAAATTGTTTCAACAAAAGTAAACTTCAACCAACAAAAAAACTAGAAAAAGATAATTACCAAAAGTAGTAGGCCTAGTTACTTAGCAGCAGCAGCAGCTCCAGTTTAGAACATACTGTTCAAGCAGCCAAAGAATATTCCTAGACTGATGAAACAAAAACACTTAAGATTATTTGTTTCTCCTATTAATACCCATAAGAAATTTTTTCAAATTACAGTACAACATAATTTGAAATAAAAATGAAAACATACAGTATGGCTAATATACAAGTTGTTCCATTATCTGTTTTCCTGGAATGTTAAAGCCAGTGAGAAATATTTATAATATTTATGATTAGACTAATTCACCTTCAAGTCAATTTTGGCATAGATCTGATTCAATTTCATAGCATACATGGATTTTAAATACATTCAAAACTCAAAAACACACTTCATGCGGTATATATTCATGAATAAATATTCATCAATTGCCGTTTTTCTTTAAATTTATTAATCTTTTCGGAAAATTTCAGATGGCCTCTCTGTGAAAAAAAAAAAAAACAAGACCCTGCATGATAAATAAAGAAACACTAAAAAGACAAATGGAAATGCCCTTTGAACAAAAAATTTCTTTAAAAGAGTGCAATCCTTCACAATTGAATGAACAAAATGTAGAAAGGTTAGTTTGTCAAACTTGGTTAAAAAATGTTACACAATTTTACTACTTTGATAAGTATTTGTTACAACAAAACACTTTCTACTAGTGAATGATTAATTAAATTACAGTTTCAGAATAATTTTAGAAGAACTGAAGGAAGAATATAAAAAGGCATCCTATGAAAGAAAACTGCAGATTTTGACTTATCCCCATTCAAAATTACTGAAACCATGTCCTATTTTGGATCTAGTAAATATTTAGTGAATAAGGCCAGGGCATGGAGAAAATTATATGGAATCCTACCAGAAGTGCCAAGCTATAGTAAAGGAGAGATTTTATCTGGTGAGCAAATAAGAGAAGTGATTTCTTTATATGAGGATGATGAAATAAGTTGGTTATGTCCTGGTAAAAGTGACTATTTAAGTGTTAGAATGGCTGATGGCAAAAAAACAATTACAGAAACATCTCTTGGTGTCAAATTTAAAAACTTTTTCCCCAATACAAATCTAACTCTTAAGAATGCTGTTGGATTTTCCACATTTGCCAAGTTAAGACCAAAGTGGTGTGTGATTGGCCTGATTGCAGGACCACAGTGTACTCATAATGTCTGTATGTGCACACATCACCAAAATCCCAAACTTATGGTAGCAAGTATTGGTAACAAAAACATATGACTGATGGAAAACTGTGTTTGTGATATGAACAATGCTAAGTATATGCTACATCAATGCAGAAAATGTCCAAGAAAAATTGGAGTGGAAGAGTATTTAAACTCTCCCAAAATTAGATGAGAGACAATATTTGCAGTGGATTAATACAGAAGGTCAACACTCACTACCATTGTTTCTTCAATAGATGAAATTATAGCTACTTTGTAATCCAAGATTCTTTCTCTTAACACAACACCATATTATTTTCAAGTCAGAATCTGCACATTTAAATATCTTAAAGAAAACTTGGACAACAAAGAAGTCATTGCTCCTGGTGACTTTTCTGAAAATTATTCCTTTGTTGTATAAGATGCAAGCCAAAGCTTTTAATGGGCAAACAGTCAAGCTACTATACACCCTTTTGCAGTTTATTATAAAAATGAGAACACAAATTGTCTTAACCACAAAAGTTTTTGCTTTATCAGTAACCCATTGACCCATTCAGTAGCTGCAGTTCATGCATTTCTTAAAAAACCTTTGCCTGCTATAAATGATATTCTTCCCAAATGCACCAAAGTTCATTGCTTCTCAGATGGTTATGTTGGCAAATACAAAAATAAGTGCAACTTCATAAATCTGTACTTCCATTTTTTAGACTTTGGAATGAACTGTGAATGGAATTTTTTTTTTACTGATCATGGCAAGAATGCCTGTGATGGCATTGGAGGTGTGGTTAAAAGGGCGGCAGCTAAGGAGAGTCTTCAGAGGGTTTTGAAATCACCAATTATAACCATTAAAATTTTTCAAGTTTTCTGAAAATTATTTTGATGAAATTAAATTTTTTTACATTTCTTCTGATGGCATATCAGAAATTGAAGAGCAATTGGAATCTAGATTTGAGACTGCTCTAACCTTAAAAGGTACACAAGGATTCCAAAAAATTATTCCCAACAATTTAATGACTGTCAAGGTATTCAAAATTCAAAACATGACAGTCAACAGAATATTCTTCTGTCCACCAAATTTCAGCTGATTTATCAATTCATTCCATGAATTACATTAACTACAATATTGGGCAATATGTTCTCTGTACCTATGAAAATATTCTTTACATAGGGTTTATTGAAGAAATCTCAGATGAATATCAAGACTAAAATTAACTTCATTCACCAGGTTGCAAAAAACACTTTTTTCTTTCTCTCAAATGAGGATACATGTTGGGTATTGATGGAGAACATTATGAGTGTGTTGATTGCCCCTGAATTAAATGCAGGAGTTGCAATCACATATTCAATTGACCCAAAAGAAGCAGCAAAAATTCCCCTCTAACATAAAGCAATTCTACTTGTATAAAAATGCTAAAAAGTTAAATTTATAGGCCTATTTAACCTCTCATATTGAACATTCCAAGTAAAATATACAAAATGAATGATGCATCTTCAAAAACTAGATTGGTAAATCTTTTTATGGAATATTAAATTTTATCAGTTCCATGTACTTTGGGGTTCACCCCGCTCCTTAATTAAAAGTTTAGATGGCCAATACTTTTTAATATTGTTCCTATGTAAAATATTTACTTAATCAATTTTAAAGAGTCAAAAATTCTCTTTTGAATATTTTTTTTTTTTCACCCTTCTAGATAAATTAGGGGTTGAGATAAAGAGTTTAAAATCCGGGGGGGACTGACAGAACCTCCAAACTAAGGATGTCCATAACTTTGCTTCTAATTAAGATATTGAAAACGGATTTCAGATTCGGTGGCGTCAGCCAAAACTACCCATAGCTACATCAATTTTCAGCAAAATCTGAGTGTGTGTGGTTCCATATTTGAAAATTTTTGCCTGATTTGTCAGAGAATACATCTGGATGCTACAATTCAACAGATAGAAAGAAACTGGAGAGAATGAAAGTATGAGAGTTATAAGATGAAAGGCCCTAGGCATCACTTTTCAAGGGGAGATGTGTGGTAGAAATGTGAGGTATTCTCTATAATGACGAATGATTACTCTATAAAGAGCAAGCAACTGGGTAGTCTAAAAAAAATTCTGAAGACGCCTCAGAACATACAACCTTTTAGAAACTTATTTAGGAAGAGAAGTATTGTGATCCTTCCAATTAAGATCACAAGAAAAAGAAGCATCAAGAATATCAAGGGCAGACAAAGGTTCGAGTTATGTGTATTTGAAGATGGTTATAGTTATGTAGAAGATTATGTTGAGTAGAAAGATAAAGGAATTGAATTTTAGAGGCATTGAAAACAACTTTGTTCTCATTGTCCCAATTAGAAATTCAAGAAAGACCAGAGGTTAGTTGCACCAAGGCTTCCAACTTTATTCTTACTTTTCATCAATAATCTCCTCAGCTGTACTTCTAACTCTGTTCTGTTCACTTATGCTGATGACTCAACTCTCCATTCTTCCACTCATTTCAAATCTGCTTCCTCTTTTGCATCTAGAATTGCCTCTCATTCCCAGCTTTCCGATTCTATTCTTTCCTACCTGGATGGGATTTCTTGGTGGGGCCACAACAACTTCTTTATATCTCCCGCTAAACTTTCCTATTTCCTTCAGCGAGTCTAACATCTTACCTGTGAACAACATAAACATTTTTGGTCTGAACATAAGCAAAAAATTGTCTTGGAAACCTCATATCACAACGGTTGCTAAGGTGGCCTTAAAGAAGCTGGGTCAGTCTTCTGTTCAGGTTGCAGGATTTTATTTCCTCTGCACAGCTACTCCAGTTATATAAGGGCCTTATTCTCCCTTGTTTGGAGTACTGTTCTCATATCTGAGGGGCTTTGGCTCCACCCTTCTATTGGATAGGGAGTCTTAAGCTAAGAGACTAATAAACTGTCCCCTACTTTCAAACTCTCTTGACCCTCCATCTCTGCGATGTGACATTGGCTCAGTATCTCTTTTCTATAGGTATATATATACTACAATGGCAGAAACTCAGGGAACTTGGCCTCTTGCATTCCATCTCCATTGCTTCTCCCACGTAGCACAAGGGGTGCCTTGCTCTCACATGAATTTTGTGTCAGTATTGAAAACCCGATTCGTTCGTTGTGTGCCTCCTTCTTTCCAGTTACTTCGGTTCTGTGAAACTCCTTGCCATCTTCTGTTTTTCCAATTGTATTTAATCTTCCTCTCTTTACAGCCCATGTTTGCGCTCACCTGAGAGACTTGCATTAGGCTTGGGCTTGGTGGGTTTTTATGTATTTTATTTTCTGCCCCCTCCTTGAAAAGGGGCTCTGCTCGTGAGTGATGGTAATCTGTAAAAAAAAAAAAAGAATTAGAGACTTACAGATTTTGAAATTGAGGGAAAAGAAATTATATCTTTACTAGACCATATTGACCCAATTAAAGCTGCAGTTCCTGATGGTATATATGGTAGAATTTTGTTTGAAGGAGGGTTGTAGCATCATTGCAAAGGCACCATATTTGACTTATTTTTAAATGATTTATAATATTTGGTGAGGTACCAGAGGACTGGAAAACAGCATAAGTTGTACCTATTTATTAGAAAGGCAGTAAGGAAGATTTGGGAAATTATAGGCTAGTTAACTTAAAACCTCTGGTTGGAAAAGTTTCTAAAAGGTCATATATAGAGAAATATTTGGATAATAAAAAGATATATGACTTCCACCCAGCATGGCTTTAGAGGGTAGATCATGTTGGATAAACCTTTTAGAATTTATGGTATACATTGTTGACTGCATTGACCGAGGAGATCCAATTGATATTATATATTTAGACTTCAGTAAAGCTTTGATAAGGCTCCCCCACATGAGGCTGATGCATAAGTTATCGCAATGTGGTATAGGTGGAGTGGTACATGGTTGGACTAAAGTGTGGTTATGGAATAGGAGGCAGTGTTTACTACAAGATGGCAATAAGTCATCATGGGAAATAGTGAAGAATGGTGTCCCATAGGGTTCAGTGCTGGTGTCAATATTATTCCTGATATGTATAAATGATTTAGACCAGGGACTTAAATGCAAGGTTTCTAAGTTTGCGATGATATCAAAGTAGCTCAGTTAAGAATAGTGAAGGATGTATAAAGATTCAAAATGATCTTGATAAACTTCTTGGGTGGGCAGATAAGTGGCAAGTGAATTTTAATATTAAAAAGTGTAAGGTTCTTCTCCTAGGTTACTCAAATAAAAGATTTAACTATGATTTGAAGGGGGATTGGCTTTAGTCTGTGCACCAAGAAAAAGATTTGGGTGTGATTATAAGCAGTAATCTGAAAGTGGCTAATCAGTGTTTGGAAGAAAGGAATAAAGCTAATAAGATCCTAAGTATAATATATTGCAATTTTGTTTACAAGAGCAAAGAAGTTATAAACAAACTATAATAGCTATGTTAGGCCAGTATTAGAGTATTGTGCAAAAGTTTGGGCCTCTTATTAAAGGAAAGACATAGATTTGTTGGAGAGAGTGCAACTTAGAGCAATAAGGATAATTTATGAGTTTGAGAGTAAGAGCTATGAGGAGAGGCTGAAGGAGTTAGGAATGTTTTCTGTGGAAAGGTGATTTGTCAGAGGGGACATGATACAAGTCTACAAAATATTTAAATCTATTGATAATATGGAGACGAATAAATTCTTTATTGTAGACCAGGGGGGACGATAAGAAAATTAAAAAACTATTCTATCTTTTATGAAAAAATTTTGTCTTAATCACCAATTTGGAATGGTTTCTTCCGCTTTTCACCGCAGCTGCCTTCATTCAAGCTTTATGATCTACTTAATCACAGTGTATAATACTTATATATATATATATATATATATATATATATATATATATATATATATATATATAATATATATATATATATATATATATATATATATATATATATATATATATATATATATATATATATATATATATATATATATATATATATATATATATACAGTATATATCTGACTTGACAAAGTTTCGCCCAATATCAAACCATCCTGCTACAAACGTTATATGGACCACATCTTCCTCCTTTTCTGATGCATATAAAGTCACACCCAACTCAAACTGTAACAAACCAACTACTCAATATTAAATTCACTAAGAAGAGGAATCAACAATAGCCTACTTTCCTCCCGACATCTTCATCACAAAACACTCTTCTGATTACAACACAAGCATCTACAGAAGACGAAATTCAACAACAAAATTTCTTTAGTCACGTCACCTTTCTTTATAAATGTAATAGTATAAAAACTTTAATCTTTAGAGCCTTCCATCTAACATCTAATTATCAAGACCTTCATAAAGAATTTACTTTCCTAGTTAAATTTTTCAACTTAAATCTCTACACCTTTATTAATTTACACGTTAATAAGAAGATTTTTGAACCCATATTATTCTATTGACAACCTTACTCTGTCGTACCAAAACTACCATTCTTTATCAAACTTCATTTCTACGATCACCACTATATTAAAATTAAAAATGAACTACTAAAAATTCTGCAAGACTGCTATCCCCATTTGAAATTTATCTTTGTCTTCTTCCCGAACTCCTCTATAGGCGGCTACTTATCATAAAGACTCTCTACCTGCTGCTCCCTTGCGTTCTTCATTCATA
>JABUQX010088081.1:0-5000 GCA_015478945.1 Trachelipus rathkii
AACTTACTTTTTACTAACCCCTCTTCATAAAATGAGTGAACAATGTATTGTGGGTTGTGGGCTACGCACTCGAAAAGTTGGACACTTGTCTCCCTCATCCTGGCTAGTGCATTTTTAAATGCGGCTAAAAATCCTTTCTCTGATTTCATAATTAAAGCAATTGAGGATTTTTTACACCAGGATCAAATTAAAATGGGCAAATATTTATGTTAAAAATATAAATTTATCGTTGCAATTATTTAAAATTTATATTTGTTTTAAGTTATTTTAGATTAACATGTATATTCAAATTCCGATATCATAATTCGCGAATGCCAAAAAATCATCATCCATGAAAACACTACATATATATATATATAATATATATATATATAATATATATATATATATATATTATATAATAATATAGTATAATTATATATATATATTAATATATAATATATATATATATATTATTATATATATAAACTAATAAAATAACTCCTGAGTGATTCTTCACTTACCATGATTAGATCCTGGGCCCTCGCGAACGGTATGCCAGCGTGTTACCCACTCGACCAACGACAAGCTAAAAAGATACGCGACTTAAACCTATGAAAGAGTGCTCTATTCAAGTAGGAATAAGGACCGCCTATGGCAGAACAGATACCTCAGCCACGCATCTCCACTTGCACTCGGGTAAAGGTAACACAGGACCCATGTTAAAGGAGACCACTCTAGATCGAAGTATAAATTGATAGATGTAAATACTGCAATTAAAACGCGAAGTTCAATTTGTATAGATAAAATAACTCCTTGAGTGATTCTTCACTTACCAGGATCTTTTTAGCTTGTCGTGGTCGAGTGGTAACACGCAATACGCTTGGCATACCGTTCGCGAGGGCCCGGGAATCTAATCCTGGAAAGTGAAGAATCACTCAAGGGAGTTATTTTATCTATACAAGTTGAACTTTGGTCGCTGTCTACAGTATTACATATATATATATAATATATATATATATATATATTATATATATATATTATATATATATATATATCATATATATATATATAATATATATATATTATATATATATAATATTATATAATATATATATATATGTAATTTTAATTAAAATTATGAATAACTTTTTAAAACTTCTTTGATGAAATAACAAAATAAATGTAATATGTGCTTTCTTCTCCGTAGAGTTAATTTAATTTTTTTTTTTTTTTTTTTCAAATTAACTTTTCTGTTTGCATAAAGAATGCCTCTCTGGTTTTAACAGAAAGAGATGTTTGGATTTTTTATCAATGCCTAACTTAGAAGGGAATTAATATAAGATTTTTAATCGGATTTAATCGCTTCGTTTAATTTTGAATATATTCTGACAAAATTTCTAATGAAATGCAAGTTATTTAAATGATTTAAATTCAGTGAATCAATTTAACGAAAATTACTTTTTATTTGATGGTTTCCGTTCTAACTCTGTTAAAGTATTTTTTTATATGATATGTTAGTGTTATTTATTATGTTTTTTAACATTTTGGAAATTTATATGTTTTTAAATAACAATTGAACTAAACGTTCATATATAAGATTAAATACTTAAGTAAATGGACGGTAAATAGAAATGAAAAATATCTCCAAATATATATATGGAATCACAAGATTATGATATAAATGATTATGATGGTTCTTAACACTTCAAAATATATTATGTTTCAAGAATACTTTTTATCTCAATATATCAATAGCGGTTTTGGGGGTCCCCAAGCATTAAGTAACCTAAGTTAACTAACCTAACCTAAACTAATCTTAGTTACTTTTATTTTTATTTCAAACGAAACATAAACTTAATACGAAAAGAGCTGAGCATTTCTTTCTAACCATGCTGACGCAATATTTTTTTACCGAAGATAAAAGGAATAGCTATTTTTTTAACCAAAGTAAATCCGTGATGTTTTTACCTGACTAAAAAACATCTATAAACATGTTTACCTCCATCTTTAATTCCCTTTCATTTTTATCATTGATTGTTTATCTTTGGCTTCTAGTTTACCCAAATATACCATCGCACCGCGCACACACGCATATATATATATATATATAATATATATATATATATATATATATATATATATATATATATATATATATATATATATATATATATTTATAAATAAATATTATATATGTATTATTATTTTTTTATATATATATATATATATATACTATATATATATATTATGATGATGACGTTAATCGGATCGGCAATCGGAATCGAAGGAATCGGTTGTTTTCCAGGAATCGGAATCGGAATCGGAATCAGAATCGGAATCGGAATCTTTGACGGATTAATTGGAATACAATCTAAAAATAATTTTTATTCGATATTTATGATATTTCAATACAATAATCTTCGAAAGTCTTCCATTATTGATTTTTTAATTTCAGTTCTTCCTTATTTCTATTTAATTAAAGAAAACTGGATTGAGCGGAGCTCTTTCGTACTGCTTAATATATCATATTAAGAATTAAGAAGTCAAACGGTAGGCAGGTTATGTATGATGTTTTTGACAGTTAAATATCCCCTGAACCTCGTAAGTTGAGCAGGGATATTTTTTGCTTGTAGGCTTGTAATAATTGGAGCTATTGCATATAAATGCTATTTAATATATTATGAAATTAATATTTTGTTATACAAGTATATTATTAAACAATTTGCGCACTGTTTTGAAAGAGTCCAGATTTTAGGCGGATAGGCTATTAACGTTATCGAAAATTGTTCGTTCTGTCAAAATATCACCCTGGCATACACGCGCACAGTGCTGTCTTATCCACTTTCACCTTAGGCACACTTCCTAGGGCCTACGAAATTAAAAATTGAGAAAATAAAAGTTAAAGGAATTAAAATAAAACTTTAAATTTTTGTTTAGTCAGTTTTTTTTATGCAGACTTTTGTACTTTTTGAATGAAAACCTTTAATAATTTCCCGAACTGGAATCTGTTTTAAACTTTTAATATTTCATTTTTTGTATGTAAACTTGTAAATATATATATATATATATATATATATATATATATATATATATATATTATAATATTATATATATATAATATATATATATATATATTAATATATATATATAATATATATATATATATATATATACTATATATATAGTATAGATATATATTATATATATATATTCATAAATTTACTTTTTCAGATTTTTATTATTTTAAAATATATACTAAGATATTAAAAATTTAAATTAATAACAATTAAAAATTAACATTGTTATTACTATAATAAATAACACTGGTCGACAACAAATTTTCATCAGAGATATTGTTGTGTTTTCTTTATAGCATTTTTGACGCTGTTTTCAAATCTGCAATCAGATTTTCTTGTAGCACGTAGGGTTTTTATGATGAAGATATTTTCATAATTTTACAGATTTTGCTATTTCATATAAAGAAACGTTAGTTTTTCAACATTTTATTTAATTTATCTTGTACAGTTTTGATTATTTAGCAACATATTGTTACTCGCTTTTATCATCGTACGTCTGGCAACATCATCACGTGCATTTTCAGACTTATGGCGCCATGGGAATGGTCTTTACTCTTAAGTTAATCTTTGTCTTCTGTAGCCGAAAGGTGTGCTGTGCTTTTATTATTTTGAATTTTCTCGGATAAAACAGCATGCCTCGACAATGTAAAAATAACCCAAACAAATTTTGCTTTGTCTGTGGCTGTTTCATAACAACAACACAACAAAGAACAATTACAACAGACCTTAAGAAAATATACAATATGTATTTTGGTTGTCCTTTAAGAGAACCAGAGATAAAGGCATGCGCCTCAACAGATTTGTTCATCTTGCTCAAACGGATTACGCGATTGGTTAAATAAAAAGAAAGCTTCAAGGCCGTTTGCTATACCCATGATATGGAGGGAACCAAGAGATCATCATGAAGACTGTTATTTTTGTAGTGTGAATCTACAAGGGTTTTCTGCAAAAAACAAACACCATATTGTATATCCAAACCTTGATTCGGCACGTAAACCAGTCCAACATAATGAATCACTGCCCATTCCAATCCCCCTTGATGATGGGCTAGCTTCTATTGCAGATGCAATGGATGATGAAGAAGGAGCAGTTGGTGGCATTCCCGGACAGTCGGTAGATCCAGATTACACGATAGAAGAAAGCCATTTTGAGATTGAATGATCTTGTTAGAGACTTATCTCTATCGAAAGAGAAAGCAGAACTTCTCGCCTCAAGACTAAAGGAGAAAAATTTACTTGAGGAAAATGTTTGCATCAGTTACTACCGAAAGAGGAATTTTAACTTAGCAGCATACTATATATATATATTGGTCCTCTTTGTTATTGCCACGATATAGATGGATTATTCTTTGATTTGTCTCAGACGCATATAGCATCTGAGTGGCGTCTCTTTATAGATTCATCTCAAAGAAGCCTGAAAGCAGTTCTTTTGCATAATGGTAATGTAAAGCCATCTATCCCCATAGCCCATTCGGTCCATCTCAAAGAGACATATGACAATATGGATATACTGCTTAAAGCAGTCAAATATCACAGTCATCAATGGAATCTCTGCGGAGATCTGAAAGTTATAGGCATGTTAATGGGAATGCAAGCTGGATTTACAAAATATTGTTGCTTTCTTTGTCTCTGGGACAATCGTGCTACTAATGAACACTATGTTAAACGTGATTGGTCTCTAAGGACTGCATATGTCCCAAGAACAAGCAGTGTCCAGTCTGTTCCCTTGGTTGATCCCCAAAAAAATCTTTCTACCATCACTCCACATTAAACTTAGTTTAATGAAGAATTTTGTTAAAGCAATGGGGAAAGTGAATTCAGAGGGGTTCAGATACCTTTCCCAGAAATTTCCGAAAGTTAGTACAGCAAAATTGAAGGAGGGAATTTTTGTTGGACCACAAATCAGGGAGGTTTTAAAAGACATGGATTTTGAAAAGGCTCT
>JABUQX010088081.1:10000-27216 GCA_015478945.1 Trachelipus rathkii
TATATATATATCATTCACTACTTACTATATTATATATATTAATATATAATTATTATTATTTTATATTAATATATATAATAATATTTAAACATGTTGTTTAAATTGTTATTAACGTAAACATTACTTAAGTGGTGACTCCGTTAAAATTAGTGTTTAGCTATATTGTACTCGTTAAGTTGGTTAGGTTAGGTTACGTGTAGTTGCATGTGCTTTAGGCGAGTTATAGTGTTAGTTTACCCAATAATATAGTGTACTTAACACCCTAAAACTTAATATAGCATAAAATACATTATTTATTGATTTTCGCACTCCTGTAGTCAAACGCACTTATTATATACAAAGACCTAATATATATATAAATAGTAATATTAATAATTAAATATAATATATATAATTATACTTATCTCATTCGTTATTATAGTAAGTAGTAGTTAAGTACTAGTTATAATACTAAATTTTAACAATATATATTAATCAAACCAATATTAGCTATATATATATTATATAGAAATATAATATAGAAACATTATATTATACATATAGATATCAAAATATTATTAAATATAAAGTGATTAAGATGTGAGTTATTATATATATATAATATTTAATAGATAATAGAAATAATATAAAATATATATAAATAATATGTATATATATAATATATGTGAGAAAAAAAAATAAATAGCTATATTAATATATTATGAATATAATAATACATATAGTACTTACATATTAAAACACCTTTCAGCATTAGCACTCGCATCAAAAAGCTTAATTGTAAATTTAAACAATGCTCTCACACACCAATCACTAAACAGAGGATAAAAATTGCAAAGTCTGAAGTGCGTAGTTTTTACTTTTATTGGCAGAGGAGTCGCGTGGCCGGAGGGAGTTCTCCACATTCATCCCCCTTAATCGTGGACTCAGTCCCACCACGATGAAACCTTTCCTAAGTGCCCTAATTATTTAAGCCATGCTACATATTCTTGATAAAGATTTAAAGAAACAGGAGCCTGAAACCCAACTACATGCAGGTTATCTATTAGACAATATATTATATATATATATAAGATATCCATATCATTAGAAGCTAGCATAGTAAATATATGATTAATATAATTAATAATTATTAGGTTGAATATATATAATAATTTTAATTTACCAAAGTAAATATATATAAGAACCACTATATATATATATATATTTAAGTATATAATAATATAATCACTTCTACAATTAAAAGTATAGTTATAATATAATATATTAGTATATATTTAATAAAGTAATACACATAATAATAAGTACAGTGATGGAAGAAACATATTCGATATATAATAAAATTAATTTAATAGATAGTGCATATAAATTTCTCCCCTCCTAAGTTTAATATACAATGACATCATAGTACCTATATTCTTTAATGAATATATATAGATCTCTTATAATTTGTTCTGCTATAATTCACAAGAAATACACTTTGTCACTAAAAAACCAGCGACGAAAATAGTAGAAACAGTCTCTTTACTCAAATGAACTTTTCTGTGTATTACCACACATTATAGGCCCATAAGTATACTAAGTACTATAATATCTTATCTTCAAATAGTAAATAAAATTATATTATATATTATTATTATATATATGTGTCGGTGTTTCTAATTTTGTATCTCAATTGTGCAGGAAATCTTAATAAAATGTTAATAATATATAAATTAAGGAATGTTATCTAAAAATATGACTACTATATATATTTATACATAAGTACAACTTATCATATCATAATCATTATATGCATTATTTATACTATATATATTGTAAATATATATATATATTATATATAGTGATATTTTCATAAATATATACTTATTTATATATTAATGGTATACCTTGGATAAAATATTTGTCTGACGAACATATTTACTTTGACAGATTAGTTTAAATTTTCTGAAATTTTCAGTTTAATTAGATATAGTTATTATATATATATATATAGGTATATAAACTTATTTAACCACGTCTTGATTGTATAAGATCCATATATATGTAGAAATAATATAAATTTAAGTTTTATTATAATTATTTATGTATATATTATTATTAAATATATAATTATACTAATGATATAATAATTATGTTATATATATATATATATTAAGTTATATATTTGATATATACACTATTCATTTTAATACTCATTAGTAATATATATGCTATAAGTGCACTCGCTCTACTCTCTTCCATCAGTGCCCCCACAATATTACACTTCTACACACACATAAAAAACTCAACTCTTACATTTTTCTCTCATCATTGTCTATTACAAGAAAATACACACTCAATTATCTCATACTTACATTCTAATATATATAATAAATAATAATAATAATAATATATAATAATAATAATAATAATATATTATAATAATTAATAATTATATAATAAATAAATTACTAATATTAAAATATAATATAATAATTAATAATAATAAATATTAATAGAAATATATTAATATTAATTAAATAATACAAAATATTATAATAATTAAATTCAAATTAAATTATATTATAAATAATAATATTAAGAAAATAGAAAATAATAATAATAGATAAGCTAATTAGAAATAATAAATAATAATAATTATATTAAGAATAATAATTAAATAATAATTAAATAACAAATTAATTTATATAAATAAATTTAATAATAAGATATGCTTGTTTTCAAATAATTATTTTTTAGTTGTTGTATTATATATTAATTATTATGGATTGATTTTATTATATAATATTTTCATTATAATATCAACTCACACAAGATTTTGGAATCCTTTTGATATATTATATTTTCAACAGTGTGGAATAAGGTATATGTTACAGAAAGTTATATACCAATGTAACATAAGATTAGAGATTTCATATTTACAATATTTGGACGATTTGTTAAAGACGACACAAAATAATCTCAACGCTGTATGTATTCTTAAGAAAATAATCAATTGAATCAACCAAACTATCGGAACATTATATTTTCAAATGAAAGATAGTCGATATAATATAGTGTATGAAGGTTTATTTTCAGTTTAAAACAAAATTATGCCATGAAGATGAATACCTTTTTTTCAGGATCCCGTGTAGTCCGGACTAAATGCTTATTATAAGCATTATAAGTATACTTAATTTAATTTTATTAAATGATTTTTTTAAACAATCAAAAATATTTTAATGATTGAGATGAGATGTATAATAAAATTTGTTATTGTTGAACCCTGTATGATGTTACAAAATTATAACCAATGATAACATAAGAAGAGATTTCTTGATTAACTCTTGTCATAGTGCATTTATAACTTATAATATAAAACAACTGAGCCTAAATAGTAGTTACGTACTACAGCATGTATACTTATCCTTTTCCAATTATATGTTAGTAGGTGTCAATATATTTAGTATATATTTCAATAAGAAGAACATAACACTATATATCAAAATAAGTGATATATAGCTTTTGTTTATATCTATATAGGTAACTTTTTTCTTGGAACTATGAACTTTTGAAGAGAATACAGGTGGTTTTATTTGAGTTTAATTTATTATATAATTATAAAAAAATATAAATAGGTTTATATATTTTTTTATAAATAAAATAAAACTCATATAATGGTTTATTTATATTATTTATTATTTATATTTTATCCGAGCCCCTTATATATATAACTAAGTTATGTTAAAACTACTAATTGACAAAATACTTTACTCACTCTCAGTTACATTTACAATTGCTAAAGAGCTTCCCAGAATATTTCATATTTATAATATAAAATACCTTGCTTATATTAATACACCTAACTATACATAAAAAACTCAAATCAATTAGGCAACATAATAAATAAAACTCTCAAGTCTAATTAGATTCAGTGATACGCCGTAATTTATCTATCTTTGCTAACTACGAGAGAACTAAAACTAAAAATTTATAATAAATAAAAATCAGTTAAGATATTTAGTTTCCCAACGGACTCGTTTACCTTAAACTGTCTATCAAGCTAATAACTGTCATTAGTAATTCACTTTAGCTTAGTATCATTATATTAAATTTGTATGTGAGCCTAACTAACCTAGTTTTATATTATTTGTGATAAAATATTTTCTTATATACATACTATCCTTTTCAGACTCAAAATAACAAAATCGTTATTTGTCTCTCACTAATTTCTATTTATAACTGATGTACTAATACTGAACAATGTCATTGTAAGTACTGAGTCTTTAACTGCGCCATGATCATTCTAGTCACTAGTACAAGGCCTCCTGGTATGGCAAAAATGAGGACAAGATATTCTACACATGAGCAGCAGGCCTTACTCTCTCTAAAGACATCAAATAAAAGTATTCATTACATAAGTGCAAATTAATATTTAACAACAAAGATTTCACAAAAGTGTTTATGCCAACAATACACTCAAAACAGCCAAAAGAGTCTTAAAATGTGTGTATACTAAGGACAAACTCTAGCACCTCAATATTTATTAATACATTTATAAACTTATATATTAGATTTTATTTTCTGAAAACTTTAAATTATATATATTACTGTTTTATCATATTAAAGAGATCGAGCTTCAATTCTGTTTGACTCCGCCCAGGAGATTATAATCTTTTCCTGGACACTCCTCGCTCAATCTTTCATAGAATAACGTTTTAATAGGAGACCGCTTTTCTCGAGCCAGTATTGATATAAGTAACGCTTTTGGCGTATCAAGATCAGACACTCATGGTCTTTGGTGAATCAATGGCAAAACGCAAAAAATAGTACTAAGAACTACTTCGCGATAAACTTGCCAACAAATATCTCATAGTATCATTTCCTCACGTTTATAATATTTGCCAGACAAGCTTACCTTATAGTTATTGTGATATGTGAGAGAATTTTCTCACACATCAAATTCCAATGCGTATCACTTTCTCACTTATAAACCATGTCTCAATAGAAATTTACCTGCGATATTTCCATCTCTTTGCGCCAAAGACACTATCTCTTGCGCGACAGTCTCCACGTACCTCGATTTAGAGTGCCGTTGAATAAATATAGCGTGATTTTTAAACAAATATATATGAGATATCTCACTCGATATTCTCTCTCACATCTTAATAATATATACCCTTATCTAATTTAATGTATTAAAATGATTCATACTTTCAGTGGTAGAAGAATTTCATTTTAGGAAAAGAGATAAGAAGGTCTACACAGTGATGGGCTCCAGTATATCATGCAGATGTTTAGAGGCGTGTGATTGGGGGATAATTAGTCATCATGTATATTATTATCATCGGTCTCACTTACAACGATAAAGTGCTATGAGGGTGAGTATTCATTGAGTGAATAACCCAGTATTATTATTTTTTCTTTCACATCTCATCAGGCCGTTTGCGTTACTATAACTAATTTATCCTCATGAGAACGATACTTACAAAATGTCATACATAAGACTAAACATCACCGTTGACAGCTCACTGACCAGGATGAAATACCTATAAACATCCTTATTGAGCATACCAAATATATCCCCGATAATGTGAGAAAAGAATCATCAGCATTTTAATCATATGATGTATTATATACGATAGACAAACTAGGTGGCACATTTTGTTTCACAATGAGAGTTTATGGTGACTCTCCACTGAGTTGGTTGTGACTTCATTTCATTGTCATTTACGCCTAACGATCGATATATTATCGGCAGTTATAACTGCTAAACAAATGCACGTTTAGGAATTTTGATCATCTCGGAGACTTTATCGGTTGCAAGCTCTGGTGAGCCGAAGCGACATGAAGACAGAGATGGATCTCGATGATTCGCATCGAAGACGAGGAACGAAACAGCCTAGAATTTCCGAGATAGATAGCGCTGACATTTCCCCTTATGACATGTTGCGAACATGATTAAAACACTCGATGGATTATCTACACTTTTCTCATGGGATCGAGAATCGAGCACAATTCGTCGAAAATCGTTTCCCAGCAGTTGTGCATTTATGACGACACGCCCACCGACATTGTTTCGTCATTCCTCTACCGACTGCCCGGGCACATCATCATTTGAAACGTCTTAATCAACTTAGAAATGTTTTGATAGCTTAAAGACCGCTTACCAAAAACCTGCTTTAGCATTCGGTTGCCTTCAGTTGCATGCAAGTAATTTACTATGATATACTCTCCGTGTTAATAATTATTAGTTTTATATATTCTAATTTTTAATAATTGTCTGTAATAAACTCATTTTTTCCACCCAATATTGGGGCCATTTCTCAGAAAAATATTCGTTAATATTGCTACATATGATATAGAGAAACGATGGAAAGTGATCCTTGATCATAACCATGAGATGATATCTGTGGTGTCATTATATATCAATAATATACGAAATAAACTAGTTGAGTAGCCAAATATTCCGTATAACTACACGAAGAATACTGACAAAGATAGAGAGTGAGAAGACAAAAAGCTCTATGTTAACGTCATATTTTTAAACCATTTCGTTTCCGCAGACTTAAGGAAGAATAGAAAAACACAAAAACATTATGGTTACGAGAGTGAGCTCAAGTTTTACATCCGCAATATAGAGTAATAGTCGCATAGAGTTAGGAGAGAAAACAAATTTATGCAAATAGACTTTCAGAGAAGCAGATTTTCGCTGAGAATAAAGAAGCACTGAACTTGTATATACTTTAGTAAAATTGTGTGAGAGCTATTAAATTACACCTATCCTCGTAGCTATGTCATTAAGATTTTTCCGATGAATTCTTCACGGATAATTTATATTATCTTTACAACTACAAGACGTAAGATAATATTATTACATTCTTTAACGTGAGTAGCGTATTTTTAATGCATGATATGTGTATGTTATAATTAGTACTAATGATATATTATATATGAGTATTAATATATATGGCTATAGTATTATTATATCTATTATTATATATATATTTATGAGACCCACTATTTGTTTATTATAAATTTATATACTGCCAAATATTATATGGAATATTATATCTATCTAATAATATATTATTACACATATTCATAGGAGTTAAAATATTTTTAATTATAACTAAAATAATTTAAATGCTAGATATTCTATAGTATATATATATATAACATTACACTTAAATTATTTTAAGTGTATACATCGTACCCTTATGATATTCTCGTTTCTGACTATAGTCCAGTGTAGCTAGTATGATATGTATGTATAGTAATTATTGGATAATTCTATATGGTCTAAGCGATTAATTATTTTATATTTGTTCATTACATATGAGTAGATATTATTTATTTTCTTCATTACTATTAGCATATATGTTATGAATTACTATTGTGTGAGTAATATATTAATATATAAATACTTATATTTCTATTAAAAAAATAATATATATATATATATATATATATATAATATATATATATATATATATAACAGGCAGATCAGAACTCTTCTAAAATTTATATATTAAATATAGATTCAAACTAGACAATTATAGCTACCTTCCCCCTAACCTATTCATCACATAATGTATCACATTCCAGTCAATCAATAGTGAAGCACCTCCTTCTGGTGAGGTTATCACTGCTCTACTCACACGCCCCCCCGTGTATCTCGAATATATATTCTCTTAATTTCATTATCTTGTCGTCGACTTCTGTTGGAACCCACGAATAACCGAAGAACACAGTGTGCCGCATCCATGGATAATTCACACGACTGTGCGCACTCCTATTAGACGCAAGTAAGAGAAATATATTGATAGAGTTGAGAGTAAGAATAACCATTAAAGCACATTAAAGAACGATAGAACCTAGAAGGATATAGATGAATCAGATAGAGATAGAGAGTAAGAAGAGAAGATGAGAGAGAGATAGAGAGTAGAGAGAAGAATATATATATATAATAGAGTAAGAGATAGAATTATAAGAGAGAGGATGAAGAGAAGTAGATGAATATGAAGAGAGATATGAGAGATGAAGAATTCTGGTAATGAATATTTGAAACATATATAGTTTTAGAATGTGAATAATATCACACTGAAATGGTTATAGGTTTTTGGTGAGTGTTTCATTATTAATTTAAGGTTACGGACAATCCCATCCCTCCCAAAAAATAATAATTATTTATATTGTCATAAAAGACCCTCACTATTATATCTCGTTAAAAGCAGGACATATTTTTGGCCTCGTTCAGTGAATTTTGTAAAATAAGAGATATATATACTATAATAGATCAAAAGATAATTAATGGATCAATAGCAAGTCCCACATAAATTTGTCGAGCACAATTGATAATAATATATCACCAAATAGAGATATCTGTTTGATATTGATAAATATATTAAGACTTTAGTCACTATAGAGGTCAAAAATTATGAATCTATGGAGACAAGATGAGAAAAAATAGATAATTTTTTGGGGTTACTTGGAGTTACTTGGAAAAATATAATAATGAATATTTACAAATTTCTATACTTTTTATTTTAGACCATTGATAATATTATTATCAAAATATATAAAAAATATAAACAAAATAAATATATATAAAATTATATATTTAAATAAGAAATAATCAGTAATTCTTTTATATTATATAATTATTTTTTCTTAATACAAGGCTAACTAACCAATCGTTTGATCAATTCATATATTTAGAATAGTTAATGAAATTCGTCGCAACATTTAATTCCACCCAATATAAACCCACTACTAAAAATAAGCAAAAGCATGTTTGTGTAAATATTAATGTATAAAAGAAAATAAACACCAGGGTAAAAGTATATTCCCATTACAACCTATCAGATCATACAACTCTGCAAAAATGCATTTTATGTATACGATGGCCGAATCACCGGATATTCAGCTCACTATTTGCCTCTTTTTGAATAGTCTACTCACACTTTCGAATCCATTTTAAGAGCACAAACGTTCTGCATAGAAATATACAGAATAAATCATAAGTAATAGTAAGTCGATGAAACATACTAAATGAATGTATTATATTTTAAATGAAAATTGTGAAGAGTGCTTTCTAGCATACGTTATATAATTTGATAGAGAGATAGAAGAGAGTAGTAACATGAGAGTTAAAATTAATTTTCTACACACACTGAAAATATTTTAGATTTATTGAATTGATTGGGAAACAAACTAAATAAAATGTGGATATGACAGGACAAAATATGATCATTATTAGTGGCATCATAACACACGATACTGTATCTCGCCTGAGGACCCCGTATAGCCCTGAATGATCAAAGGGAGAGGTATATATAATTCAAACTTTTTGTGATTAGCCAATTTTGTTATTTTTAGAATTATTGAGAAGTTTAACTTAAATATTAGAATTTAAGTGTAACTAAAAACTTTATATATATCATCCGAGTCCCCACATACTTTTCATCATATATTTTGAGTTTAGGAAAAATTAATTTACAATATCCCATTAGAGCAATCTACTAGTACACCTCACTACATTAATTATATAAGAGTAGATATTATGCGATTTCACTTTGTCGGAAATCAAAGTTTAAATGATTAATAATAATACTATAAAGAAATGAATGACTAAGGCATAGTTGAATTATTATTACTAAGCATAACCTTCGATTTTGGAAAGCGGATAATACACATACCCGGATATGATCCGAGAGAGCCATTAATCATCAAATTTAATTATTAAATGAGAATGAAAATAAGAAAATTTTTATTAAAAAGGTTTACTAAATGTAAATAATTCATTGATATTATTCTCATGATCAGTGCAATCACATGTATAGTCTTGATTGTGAGACTATATAACTCTGTTAGTGATATACAGGGTGGAAGACAGTGAGTCCATCTCACACTTTAACTGTGTCTCTTGTATGCGCAAGGTTCTGATGGGAAATAAAATAATGTTGCAGAGTAAAAGAGATAAATAATTAGTATAAGTAAGAATTTATAAATAAATTTTAATATTTCTATGCCACAAATTTTGAATTAAAATCATGTGTTATTTTAGCAAGTAAAAAAGTTTTATTATCATTTAAATACATTAGGACTCAAAAATATAGAATAGGATTAATAGAGCCTAGGCTTTAATCTAAATTTGAGAAATGTGTAAGGGCTGATAGACGTTTAAATTAGTTAGGCTCTGTAATAACCATCTATCCCCTTAAATAATATAAAATTGATAGTAGAATTAGAGCCATCAAGAAGGGTCCTATATGAACTAGGAACTAATGAGTGAGTTTTCAACCAAGTTCACGTGGTGCTAGATTTATTATTGAGTGATTTCAGTAAGTTTTAAAAGGGAACCAGAAAATGTTCTCCTAATCTGACGACGAGATCTCTGAACATACTCACAGGTATGACAAAAACATTAAACGACAGAACACTCGATAGGATGTGTCGCCTATCTCTTTACAATACAAGAGTATTTTAATGGAGACCTAGAATAAATACTGACATACTCACCCAAGCGTGGCTACCCATGCTCCTTTTTTTGTCTTTGATACCTGCCTATACCTCTTCTTGCGTGCAAACACACGTGAGAGGTTTCTCTTCAGATTACTGAATCAACGCTGTCATCATCCACACCTTATAATATATTTATTTGATGTGAGAAGAAATTATAGACACGCATAGTGGCTGATGAGTCAGTCTTCTCCACATTGGTAATACCGGAAAAAACAGTAAGGTATAAAGAAAATAGATAAGAGGAAAGGATAGAATAGTATATGATAAGAAATAGACCTCTTCATTCTTGTCCTATCATTACCTGAATTACCAGGACAATTTCTCCTCTCTGAGGAAGGAGTTTTTTTTAAAATATTTGATCAATCTTGAATTCAGTGAATTTTCTTAGGTTTAAGTATTTTATTTCAACAATCCTGATGAAGGAGTGAGAATTATCTACTTTAACGGAGTAAGGTAGAAAACAAGTAAAAATCGTGATTTTCCTTATTGTGAGAAGAACGTATGTAAGTTAATAAAGTTATCTACCAAGCGATATAGGTATAAACATATATTGTAAAGATCATTCTCATATATGTAGGAGAACATATATTCCATAATGTTTCACAGTGTTTAAATCCAATTCAAATAATAATTACAAAAGTAGATGAAGCCGGATGTTATTCAAATTAATATCAGAGAAAATAATCGATTATTAATATTAATCTAAGGTGAGTTGGTCAAGTGTATCTATTTATTTTCAAGTATAACAAGTACAATTTACTATCTTAGTAATTTTTAATTGATTTTATTAGTTTTTGACATTTTGCAAGTTAACTCCTAGAATTTTGTTCAAGTACAAGTACAAGGTCATTCTGTGTCAGTACCTATATATAATTAATTATATATAAGTTAAGTAAAGGATATTTAAGTGGTTTTATGAAATAAACTTTCTCAATATATAATAATATAATATATATATTATATAGTATAATATATATATATATATATATATTAATTATATATATATATATATATATATATTATAATATATATATATATTATAATAATCAATAATAATAATAATAAGAATTTTAAAATAAATAGAGGTCACAGGAAGATGTTACTTCCATCAGCGGAGATTAGAATACACTGGGAACTCCGAGCGCTGATTAACAGTTAATCCGTAGGGTGCATTATATCACTAAGCCTTCACTATGTTACCTCAATATTAATCAACTGCATTCTCATAAAGTGCCGATTGTTTTTAAAATACATCCCCTCTCGTGTCTTATTCTACATACCATAACTTATCTAGTCTCTGTAGGATCTCACTCACTCAGAGCGCCTCGATTTTACACCATATGATGTGCGTAACATATACCCGCGATATACCATTAAAATTATACAGCTATAATGAGAAGATATATTGAAGAAGTTAGATAAAATATAATATAAGATGCTACACTTACCGTCCTCTCCCCCTTATATATATATATATACCATATTTAGTGAAGATACTACGTCGCAGTACAGAAATTCACCCTTAGAGAGTTATTCTACTCATATAGTGGACCGCGATGAGACCCTCAACTATGTAATATACACTCTCGCCAAATATGTATAGGGTCTATCATTTCTGGTACCCATGGTGGTAGCTTAACAACTACATACCTACTCTACTTACTGAGAAACCCCACCCATACCCCTAATATATTATGTTTTTATTCAATATAAGTTGATTTAGGAATAGTTTAATTTATTTTATATTTAGAATAACCTCCCCACTTTCTTTCAACACCACCTCTTTTCGTCTAAAACTCACATTTTCTTCTCTTTTACACGCATTACCTCATTTTCGTATCTACATTATCCCATTATTTATCTCTGTTTCATCCCATTCGTATCGTAATTACATTTTGACCCAACATACTTAACCTAATATTAAATACCATATAATATTAACCGAACTGAGTTCTTTGTTCATCACCATACTCTATCCACTAATGACCAAAACTCATTTTATAACGTATTAACTTTCATATTATATTACTCTCATTTAACTCAATACTCCACACGCATAAGTTACATAATACTCTCTCTATAACGTTTTCATTCCTATCAATTTTATTATATATCTCAATTTGCTTTCACACTACACTCAGTCCACTATGAATTATGGTCAAATCGAAACCACTTATGTATTTTAGATCTTATAACACTTCTTTATTCCAGACTCACCATTATATCCCTATACTATATATACAATAACTCATAATGATAAATGATATCATACCCTCATGTAAGACCCTTAGCGCACTCAAAACTTTAGACTAATACCCTTTACATCCACCAACGATATTATTGCAGCAACATGATTCCATAAGTATCATTAATAAATATAAATATACTTCAACAGCATACAATATTTCTATTAAGGCTTTCTTACTCAAAATTAACAATTAAATGCCTATTTTAATCAATTAACATAACTCTAATTAATACTCTAATATATATAATATTTATATAATATATATTTACAGACATTTTCCACTGCCTCATCCATTACAATATAACTTATCATCTCAACGGAGGTGTCTGTATCTCACCTACACAAACTACAAACCTAATTACTCTTTATCTATAGTGTTTCTTCTAAAGGCCTGGTTCTTATACACATCTCTCGTTAACCACCATTGAGAGTGCTTCTCTATCATACTAACCTATCGCTGTGCGTTTAACTACCACACTTATACAAGATTTAACCCAACTCTCTACACTAATAAAACAAATCAAATCTCGTGACATAAATATATATTTTAAAGATATAGTTTATATATTCCTCTTCCCTTAGCCTACTCGATTTCGAATATCGTTTTATTCATTTCTCACACTAATCGATAAGCCATAGTTACATTCACCGCAACTAGCAACTATAAATATAACTTTTCTGTTCATTATTATAATCTCATTTCGTGATAATATTACAAGTTAGATAGCTAAGAGACATACCAACATCTCCTGTCTCTACATCCTCTATTAATATATTTAAATAATTATCATAATTAATACTCTATTTATATTCTTACACACGCTATCCTATTCTTATATACTATATAATACATGTTATTGATTACTATCAAGAATGATACTTATACCACCTCAACACCATATACACTAAACTACTTGCTATATAGTAATTCCTATAATAATATATCATATATTATATACGCGATCAACCACGAAATAATACTTTAAATCCTTTAAATATATTAATATATCACTCTCTCGAAATTAATCACTTCTGCTCTCTCCTCATACACATAAGTATCCCATTACTATCATATTCTCTAGCTTCTTCTAGAATTATTGTACACTTAGTTCTTGATTTACCACACACATCCTCTACCTCAGCTTCTCTAAACGCACCCTGTGCGCTATTCTCAAAAGATTTAGTATTATCTTATCAATCTCCATTGTGGTTCGTGTCCCACACTCATGCAACAATTTCATACCCATTACAAAGCGCACTCAATGAACTGCTAAACTTACGTCATGATAGTTATATACTTACAGTATTTTCCTCGTAAAAATATGCCACTAATAGCACTAGAACAGTCCAACCATCCCTCAAAATCAAAGCATATATATCTATAATTATTGAGCCAACCACGCAAAATCCAATTTACCACGAGTGAGCCAAAATAACACATTCGTACCTTATATTATATGTCATAACGTCACACACATTAAGGGTGGCTCTATATACAACGTTCTTCTTCGGAATGGTGGAATCTAAAACCATCCGTCTCTTAAGATATTCCTTGCTCACCAACTCTGTACAATCCTTTTCTAACATATATATATATTACTTAATAATATATATATTAATATTATATATATTATATATAATATATTATATTTATTATTAATAATAATATATATTAATATAATATATATATATATATTATATATATAATATAATATAATTTATATATATATATATATTTATATATATTATATATATATATTATTAATTATATATTAATATCTATATATTATATTATTATATTATACTATTATATATCTATATATATATATATTATAGACTATATAATAATGTTTATTTGATGTATAGTAATTCTTGTAAGTGAGTATGAAGTATTTAAATAGAATGAGATTTATAATAGCTAGTATAGCTCAATAAGATCTTAGCGAGGTGTGTAAAAGATGGTTTTGAAGGTAAACGTAGATAAGAGTAAATATAGGTTATTGATTATGAGTGTGAAGTAACATGTATCTATCATCTAGTGATGGAAGTATATGTACTATATGATAGTTTTGAGCACTGGAACAAGTGACTGAGTTTAAATTTTAGATTTTGGATAATATTGTAGTATAAGTATAGGTATATATATATATATAATGTAGTAAGTAGTAACTTCACTGTTAATTTAGTTGCCATACTAATCGTTAGCTAGTTGCCAAACTTAAATATCCTGTGATGATATTAAGTTAAAGAGACTAAGTCTTGTAAAGTTAGCGTCTAACTAGTGTCATCTATTGTGTATACTCTCGTTAGTATGAGTAAAAGTTTATCTACCTCTGTGTTAATGTGTTAAAATATATATATATATAATATATTATATAGTAGTAAGATCTTATATGTCTGATATAATAAGGTGATATAGATCTAAAGACTAAAGTTATATTTATATAAATAAATATGATTCATGATGTACAATCATTATGAGGTGAGTATATACGTGTTAATAGGTGTTGAGATAGAAGATATATATAAAATTGAAGGATTGAAATCATTAATTAACAGAGTATGTATTATAGGTAGTAACAGACATACAGAAACAACGTTTTAATATCATAATAGTATATATATATATACATTTCTTTATCCTATATATATATATGTGTTCATATATCTTCTACTACTTTATTACTATTATCTGTACATGTTTATAACGCACTATTACCTCCCACAGTATTTAGGTAGTGAGTAAAAAAAGTTATAATTGTGAGTTAGTATAATTAAATATAAACATATATATATATATAAATTTATATATTATATAATATATATATATTTATATATATATATATAATTTAATTAATATATATATATATATATATATATTATATATATATATATATAATAGTTAATTATATATATTATATTATATTATTATATATATATATATATTTTAATATATAATATATATATAATATATTATTTTATAATATATATAAATAATGACAATAAACTTATTACATATCTATAAAAAATGTATGCTTCTGGTTCATTTAAATACATTATATATAAAAATATATAATGTATATAAATATATTACTCATATAAACGAGGTAGAAAAATTAATAAAAAATAGAAAATATAATAAAAATTATATTCTGAGCAAGTTTAAAATTAGCTCCAAAAGTTAACTTTACATTAGTACCTAACTAATACAAGAAAGCTCTAAGTGATTATACAAGTACAGTGTTATTTATAGAAACTGCAAGTACATTATATATCAATTACAAGTTATCTCTCTCAAAAAAATTAAATTAAGTACATGAGTTACATAAAGTATATATACTATATAATGTACAAAATGGTATACTTCTAATCTCATACTAGATATATTATTATATTATATATTTAATCAATATAATATTATAATAATATATATATATATAACAATATTATATATAATTATTATTAATATATAATAATTATATATATATTATATCAAAAATATATTTAATATATATAAATACTTATAAATATAATTATATAATATATATTATATATAATTATATTAATATTATAATAATAATATATTATATATATATATACTATTATAATATATATATATATATATATATATACAGGGTGTTTACGAAATAGAGAGAATATACATAAATGTTTTGTATAAAGGTAATTATTTAGAGTTTGACACCACCTACATAGTTTTGTTTTGTTTTAAATAAAGTTAACCTTAAGTTCTATCTATTTTAAGAGTGAGTAATAGATTAGGATAAGTATTGACAATATATATATATATAATGTATTGTGATTGATGAATATATGGTGTTTTTGTTCTGATAGATATGTTGAGTTATTAATTACTTATTTAATTATTATTATTACATATATAATTATTATATATATTATATTATATTATTATATATTTAATTTATATTTAAGTATATATATTATATATATTATCTATTATATTATTATAGTACTATACTATATAATTAATTATATTAGTAATTAATTCTATATTATATTATTATTATTATATATATTAATTATTATTATTATAATTATATTATATTTATTCTATTTATTATCATATTTAATAATATACCATATTATTTATATTTATTATTTATATTTACATTATTAATATAGCTTAATTATTGTTATATCATGCTATACTAATTCATTCTATTATTATTATTAATTATTATTTTTTAATTATGATTCTATTATTATTATTATTATTATTATTATTATTATTATTATTATTTATCTCATTATTATTAATTAGTCATTATATAATTTAGAATATTCATATTAATTTATATTTATAATATTTAATTATTTATATATATATTTAAATATTATTATATATATTATTATTATTACTTCATCTAATTTTACTTATTTAGTTAATATATTTATAATATATTATTATATCTATTTATTCATT
>JABUQX010088082.1:5000-10000 GCA_015478945.1 Trachelipus rathkii
AATATAATCAATATATAAATATGATTGGGTATAGGAATTGTTAATAATATTTATTAAAAAATGATTTGTAGAATGTGTTTAAATGTCATATTTAGTATAAGTAATAAATATAGCGGCTATGAGGGTGATGAAGATAAGGATATGATATGATTAGATAGAAAGATAAGATTTATGATATTTAATAGATAATATGATATAGATATAATATATATATCTTGATAGTTAAGTATGTTATATTTGTATTTATTAAGGTAAAACATATTCGACATTGGAGGAATGTTGAAGTGAGTATTTGTTTTATTATTTATTATTTGTTTTTTTAGGCTACATAGTATGATAAACTTTAGGGGCTGTATCATTGTAGGTAGATGTGTTTAAGTATTTAGATAGATGCATACTAGGAAATCTAAAATATGTGTAAGATAGGAATTTTTTAAGTTTGTTGTTTTAATGTTCATGCTACGTTACTCTCAAGTCCACACCATATATCAAGTGGTATATTACTTCCTAGATATATTACCACTGATTAATATAGTATATATAAGTATATAATATAATAATTAATATATATATATAATATATATTTTATATATATTATATTAACTATATATAGTTAATAATTATATATGAATATAATTGATGTATTATATATATATATATATATATATATATTATTAATATATATATATAGAGAGTAATAGAGAGATAGGAGAGAGAGAAAGTGAGAAGAATGAGGAGAGAGAGAGTGAGAATATACTAGCTCCTAATTATGATTTGATAAATAAGAGATTTCCTTGAGATTAATGAATTAAGAGTAATAAAAATAACTGATTATCTAAATTTAATATTCTTAATATGTTGTAAATTATAATTATATATTAAAAAAACATAATAATTATAAATAATCTAAATAACTCTAACTCTATTAACTAAATAAATTCTAATAATTACAAGAGGATTGATAAGTATTAAGTTTAAGCAAATTCCATGATAGTATAGGTGTCCACTTGATTAAAGTATACAAAATATTAAGATTGTGAACTTAAACTTTTACGGCCTGCTTGGTAATAATTAACTATTATTCTACACCTAAGAATCCTAGAGTATCTTATATGTTATTTTAAAATTTTATAGTGGATAAATATATAATATATATAATAATTAATATAATATATTATAAAAATATGATATAATTAAATTATAAATTACAAAGTAATTGATAATAATATCTGCAAAAATAGAAACAAATATATTATATTAGGTATATGAGAGAGAGAGAGCTGAGAGAAGAGAGATGAGAGAGAGTAAGATGAAGTGAGAGAGAGAAGTAGAGAGTAAAGAGAGAGAGAGAAGAAGAGTAGTGAGAGAGAGAAGAATAGAGAGAGAGAGAGCGAGAGAGATGAGAGAGAGAGAGAGAAGAGAGAAAGGAATGAGACAGAGAGAGTGAGACAGACAGACTCAGACACAGAACTAAGGCAGTAGAGATGATAGATGATGAGAGAGAGAGTAGGACAAATAGAGAGAGAGTATTTTGAGTATGTTAGCAAGTATTGAGGTGAGAGAGAGAGTACGAGGTATTGAGAAGCCATAGTAGAAGAGAGATAGATAAAAAACTTTGAGGAGAGAAGAAGGTTAAGAGAGGGAAAAGTAGAGATTGCGAGTGATGAGAGTGATCATGATTATAATTGAAAATTATAGTGTGATTAGACGAATAATGAGAATATAAGCTATAATGAATTCAAATGAAGAGAGCATATTTGTATCCACTTTTTGAGATGCTTGGAAAGAGTACTAAAATTCAAAACTATAAATCTTTGATGACGAGATGTAGTGATAAAAAAGGTTATGGGTTAAATGAGTATACCGGATTATGAGAGCCATGTATGACATGTGAGATTGGTATGTGTAGAGGGTGTAAAGAGAGTAAAATAGAGTATTAGAGAGATGAGAGAGTGGACCGTGAGCGTGTGTATGAATAGAAATTTTCTTATATCTCATCTTTAAAATGATTCGAGGATCTACAGGCCGATAGTGTTCTCTACGAGGAGTCTCTTATACCATTATTAAGTATTCATGACAGGGCCACAGTGAGTAGTATTGAAAACATTTTTTATTTTATAATAGTATACATTCCATTTTTAATTTAATTAAGATAATTGCAGGAGGAACATGCATGACGAGATCAATAATATATGTAATGTGAGTAGTAAATATGGTGACGGGAGAGGAGATTGTAGTGCGAATACAGCTATACTAGCTGAGGAGTCCATCTATTATAAGAATCGCCAATGGATATCGTTCTCGCACTCGCAATAACTCTACACTCCTTAAATCACATGAGATCACCACTGGATGTGAAGTATAAGACATATGAGTTTTTCTAAAATAGGAAGTAGTGTTTGAGTAAAAGACTGAGCCAGTATGTAATAATGATTATACACTCGTACTCTGTGTAGCTAACTGAGTCACTATTTGTTCATTTATAAGTTATCCTTATATTTCATTCATATATACATCGTATTATTGCGAGTTGCTCTATTTCAGCCTCAATTCGCTAGCATTTCACGTATGAATCATATTGATTTTCATTTATTATTATTATTATTGATTGAGATATATTATTATTATTTTATTATCTAGTATTTATGTGGAGATTTAATATAAAAGATGATAATTCACATCTCAGTAATTGATTAGGTAAATATTGTGTGATATTTTCTAGTGTGAAATAGAATATATTTTAGATTGAGTAGTCATTAGTTGAGTAGTAGACTCTTGAATTATATTATATGTGAATATAAATATATTCATATTAAATAAACTATAAACTTACAATAATAAGTGAAGTGCTTATATTAGAATGTAGGAACCTAAATCAACAGAATTTATATGTTAATGCCCAATGAACATTTACTTAAAAAATAGACTCAATAACAAAATACCCACTCATGATTAAATAAATGACACTAAGTCAAACTTATAAGTTGGTGAACCATGAATTCTAGTGGAGGTAAGTAAAGGGCTCTGTGACACCCAATTACTTCAATAATATTAGATGAATAAGGTTATTTATATAATTAATAGAAATAATAGAGTGAGTAAGATAAGTTTAAGATAATCACTTACTATATGCAATAAGAAGAAAATTGAAATACACTCAAATCACATAAATTATATATTTATAATTAATATTATTGTAGAGTGTAGGGCGATTTTCGTAAAATTGGAATTATATATTAAGTGTAAATAGTTTATTGATAGGATTAGTGAGGTTATTAATAATATATTTATATTAATAGGGATGTAGGAAACATTACTTAAGGTATATATAATATAATATTATTTATAATTAAATATATAATCATAAATAATAATAATAAAAATTAAAATATAATAGAATAATAATATAATAGATAAATTATAATATTATAAAATGATATTAAATTTATGATAATTAAATAAATAATAATAATATAAATAATAATAATAATAAATAGATAATGATGTATATTATATAATATTACGTTATTTAGAATAATCAATAATAATATATAATATAATAAAATATATATAATAATTTAATATATATGTACATATATATTCAATAATAATTAATGATATAATTAGATTATAATAATGTCTTATAAGTATTATATAATATAATTTAAATATACACCCTGATATTAGTATGTTTATAAATATTATTAGTAGAGTAGACAGAGTAACTTAGATCGCAACTGAGTGTGAGGTTATGCTCCTAACTGTTAATACATCTCAAGTCTTATAATTTGCATTGTATTATATTGGATTTATCAGCTAATCTTACCGTTATTTAGTAATATTAATAAATGTAAGAAATTAGAATATTGGTTTCCAACCATAGGCTATTTCAAAACTTAAATTTTCAATATTATCCGGTACTATTCTTATTACACTTATAGCAGGTAGAATTAATATTAAGCTAATAGATATTATAATATAGTATTTATTAAAGGATACATGTAATAATAATAATGAGTAATGAAGAGGAATTACGCAAAACGAGAATCGAGTTCTTATGGCATGTGGGTTTCCTGGATTATGATATACTTATGTGACAAATATTTTAAAAATTTCGTTTTATTAAAGACTTGATCCTTACTATGTAAAAAGAAAGAAGTAAACTGTTAACCAGCATTGAAATATATATAATGATATGATAGCATATATTAATAATTATATAATGATATGAATATTAATATTAAAGAAGTAATTAGATGATATTATTTTATACTTATATGATATAATATAATTAATAAGTAGATGGCTAATAATAATAATAAATAATATTAACATCATATAAAATTTATATATAATAATATATTAAATAGATAATTATTAATATTCGTTATTGTTTTGTAAAGGCAATTATCATATATAATCATAGAAGTAATAATACATATATATTATTATAATATTATAATGAATTATAAATAATGATGAATAATAATAATAATATGTAATAGTAATATAATAAATATGTTATAATTTATTAATGAATTAATAATATATGAATAATATAGAATAGACTTGCATCATATTCTTCATTCACTAAAAATGAGTGATTAATTCAAGCAGAATATAAAGAGATTTTAAATTATTTTATTTTATGTATTTTATTTTTAATACTCTACTATCCATAAAATAGACTGGTACGGTGTTATAATAGTTATATATTTCATTTTATTTATTATACTTTATATATATACTCACATATATATATTATATTCTATATTATGTACTTATTTATAATATTGCATGGTGTGAGCAATTGCATGTTGTTCTGAATTGAATGTTATGTTTTAAAAGTTATTTGTATATTTGAAAATAATTTCCCCTTAATTTGATTTGCAAATTCTTTTTAAAAATTTTATTCTTGTATTAAACTTTCCTATTTCAGTTGAACTATGGGATTTTAAAAAGTTTAACATATTTCTTGTTTCTCTGTATTTACACTATGA
>JABUQX010088082.1:12500-31085 GCA_015478945.1 Trachelipus rathkii
TCTTTGAGTAGTAGTCTCCCTTTTAATATTTACTTATTTGCAGGAATGGCACGAAAAAAATCAACTGATTTTTTCAACTGATTTTTTCACTTGATTTTTTGCTCCAAAAAATCATGATTTTTTGCTTTTTTTTTTTTTTTTTTTATTATATTTATATATATATATATTATTAATTTTATAACTTCATAAAAATTAAAAATTAGAGATAATGAATATCAAGATAAGCCACCAAAGGCTACTCTGTAACTATTTCTACGCTATAAAAATTTCAACAAAAGATCATGTTTCAAGCATGTTTCTTTTATTTCTGATGTAATACTCATCATTATTACAAATAACACTCTTAAATGTTGCTTCTTCTCAATTCGTCATAGTCTAAGGCCTATTTTTAAAAATTGTGAAATTAAAAGCAAGGGCAGGGTTAAAAATAATACTATATCAAACTTAAAAATAAATTGTTTACAAATTATATTTCGCGTGACGTCACGATTCTCAAAAAATTCAAAAAATCCAAAAAATCAAAAATTGATTTTTTTCTAAAAAGATCCAAAAAATCCCCAACTCTGCTTATTTGTTTCTACATTGAAACATACTCTTAGTTGAGTGAATGTATTAATTGGTTTGGATGTTGATTTCTTGACTGAATACTTTTTTACCTAAAATTTATATTCTTGAGCTTGTTTTATACTTTAAATCTGGTTTAGGCTTCGAGCTTTGCTCAATATCGTTGACTTTATTGCTTACAACTTTGATCTGCACACTTATTGCTTTAAAAAAAAATATTGTTTAATTTCCTTAATTACTTTACTTTACATGTGTTTATTCACATTTATATTATTTGACCTGTTGATTTTTAAACATTTACATGACCTTATACATTTATTTGGTCTATTTTATATTTTGGCCTTTGGCGTATTTAAAAAAAAAAAATTCTTCTTTAATTTGCGTAATTACTTTACATGTATTTATTTATTTACTTTATTTGCATAATGGCTTTTAAAATCTGTGGTCCCTTTGTATTATCTTGCATATGGCATTTTAAAAATTTATTTGATTTTACATAAGTTTGGTCTTATTTTATATCTTGGCCGTTGGCATATTTTGAAGAAAAAAAAATACTTTGAAAATACTTTGACCTACGTTAGTCTGTTTTTGATAGTGAAAATAAATTGCTTTGAACTTTGTTTTTATCCCTTAATTCTGGTTTGAACTGGTTGCACAATGGTGCTAACTTATACTCCTTTTCTTTTCTTTTTTTTTCGTCTCTGGTTTATTTGGTGCTTATTATATCACAGTAAAACAAAACTTGGTTCAAAGTTCAAACTTTACTTTAAAATTGTTCAATTTTATCATTTTGATTTTACACACTTGTCCCTATGAACAGTTCAATATATTTCAGCAATTTATTCTGCATTTCCTTGGTGATTATCATATTCTGAAAATTTGCTTATACTATTGTACAGCTTTGTTTGTATGAAACTTAAACTTTGTAAATATGCTTGATTTGCTTTATAATATTGTATGGTGTGAGCAATTGCATGTTGTTCTGAATTGAATGTTATGTTTTAAAAGTTATTTGTATATTTGAAAATCATTTCCCCTTAATTTGCTTTGCAAATTCTTTTTGAGGGAAGGTTATTAGAAATATTTTATTATTGTATTAAACTTTCCTATTTCGGTTGAACTATGGAATTTTAAAATGTTTACCAAAAAAAATGGGGAATATTTCTTGTTCCTCTGTATTTACACTATGATAACTAAAAAGATGTTTCCATTTGGAGAATTTCTTTGCTTTAGCAATATATATTTTGTTAAGCAACAGCCAAGGTTTGCTTTGAAAATAAAAGCAACCGCACTTAAGAAAAAAAGGTAAGTTATGCCAAGAGTTAAAAAATGAAGCTTTTGCTATTTACAGTGACAAAATAATTGTTGCCTCCATTTTCAGAAGAAATTATAAGAGTCTGTACAGTGTATTTCTTTAATTTTAAACAATAGTTTTAGTTTTAGGCCTAGATTTTTTCCTTTACATTGATAGAGTAAACAATTGTCCAAGCGTGAATTAGGTTATATATATTCTATCTATTATATTATACTCTAACCCACTTCTAACTCTATCATCCCTAACCTGATTTCAAGTTTGGAAAAAAACTCTTTTTATGGTAGATTACATCGTGGCCAAAAACTAGGACTATTTAACTACTTTATCTTTACCCAAATAAAGCCTTTAAAAACAAGGCTTTATCCAAGTAAAATTTCTTGGAAACAAAGCAATTAAAGCTATTTATTAAGGCGTTTTAGATTTGGCAAGTTTTTCTTCCAAATCGAAGGACGTTCTTGAGTTCATTTTCGATGAAAAATCAAATGAACATTCTTCAGTTTTGAGGTGTTTTACAGCACAGACCTAAGCCTATAAAGGATATTAAATATTTTTTAGTATTATAGTTATATATATATATATATATAATATATATTATATATATATATATATATATATATATATATATATATATATACTATATATATAATATTATTTATATATATTATAGATATATATATATATTTATATAATATATATAATATAATGATATATTTATAATTATAATAAAAAATATATATATAATATATATATAGTAATATATATATATATATAAATATATTATATATATTTATAAAAGTTCACACCTCACGGCATACCCTATTCAAAGGAGGAACTTCTAGTAATTCTACCCTAGGAATCCGAACTAGTAGTCGACCCGCGCCGTTACCATGCGACTCCGTCGCTCTAAACCGTTGTGCCATATGATATGATATAATATATCATATATATAATATCATAATATATAATAAATATATATTATATATTATAATAATTATATATATTAGTATATATAATATATGTAGTAATGTCCTTCTCTCGATCACTACTGCACCAGAAGGATCGTTAGGAAAAAAGCTTCTGATATAATTTATCTGCCACGGGGACTTAAAGACACAAGAAAATCCAACTAGACAAACAAATTCGCAATAGAACAAAAACACATATAAAAATATTAAATTTTTGATTAAGAAAAGTACATAATAAAAAAATTGATAAAATTAAAAAGTATCAATAATAGTTTAATTACTCCTCAATAGATGCAAACAATATAGGGTTAAATGGTAGCAGTCTTTAACTGAAAAAATACCAATGATTCAGTTTAAATAAAATGTTTTTAATTCCTATAATACTAATTGTTATCATGCTTCATATTTCACTGCTTATTTAATTACACATAAATTGTATTAGAAGGATAATATTAATTATACAACAAAATGGTAATGAAGATATTGCGACATACCTCTAAAGGTCATTAATAAATCCATACATACAACGGCTCTATCCTCCTTCAGGCGAAATTTATTCTTGCAATAATATATTTATAATTTCTGTAGATACAATAAACCACATACCGGTATAAAGATATATTATAAACTATAACGTATATCTTTAAGTAATATAGAATAATCTAATATAATATATATATAAATATCCTTATATAATATATATTATATATATATATATAATATATATATATATAAAATATAATATATATATATATATATTATTATATATATATATATATATAATATTATAATATAATATTATATATATATAATCTATATATAATATATATATGTGGTGAATGGTGTGTGTGATTATGATCACATAATTGCATTGTAATTTTCAAGGCCAGGTAAACTGGAAAAGCACACAGGAATATTAATAATATATATAATAAAAATTATATATAAGTATATATATATATAATATAATTATATATTATAAATAATATAGTATATATATAAAATATATATATATATATTGAAAGTGGAAGGGTAATAGGACCCATTTTCTCAGCAGAGGCGTTCACAATCAAATCTCTCAGTTTACAAAGCAAGAAGTAACGACGCGTCTTTGGCAGGCTGCAATGAGTTCAACCCGCCACTGCACGGCATTACAAGGCCATAGCCGAATTCTTATGCGTCGATTTGTCGCAAGAAAGAAGGCGGAATATTGGTCCTAAGCGACTTGCTCTATCGATTTGATTTCAAAAAAAACGTTATGAGCGTTAATTTTGAATCCTGATTAAAAATGATGAATCTAATTAAAAGGTGGAATACATTTCGACCCTTAAGGTACTAGACGTACTACAAGGTCCCCTCCCTGGAGAATCTTTACTTAAGGATGATTTTTTCAATATGAATAGTCGCTTGATTTCAGAAGAAGTAATAGCCGAGTGGTTAGAAGAGGCATAGGGAGGTCGGAATAGCGGACAAACGCTTGACAGATTTGGGGAGCTGGGTGAGATCTTCTGAACAGGTTTATTTATAAAAGGAGCATCTTCAGGTGCTAGTTGGAAAAGTATTAAAACAAAAATAGAAAAATAAATGGGTTTGGGATGGCCTGAAGTGGGATGCTTTCAGTTTGAATGGGTCCCTTGGGCATGCACATATTGCAAAAGAAATACTCTTTTAGTCCAAACGCAATATGCAATGACAAGAACTATGAGGAAAAAGATCGTGTCAGAAGTTCCTCCTCCAATGTATGGAATGAATTTGATTTGGGGGAAATACGGTGTAAAAGGGGGCATAGTTGATTTAATTGATCCAATCTTTGATTCCAATGAATTTCTTTTAGGGTTTGAACTTGGGAAACAAGACAGAAGAAATGTAAGGTAAAGCAACGTGAGTTAAAAATTAGTAAAACGTGATCAAATAAGAAATTAAGGAAGAAAGGGTGATATTCTTTTCAAGGTGAATAGGGTTTCTTAACTGAAACTTAGAAGAATGAAAGGCACATCCCGTGAGGAAATAATAAGACATAGTCATAGATCATGCCGATAGAATGGGTTCTCACATGCATTGAAGCCCTAGTTTTTTTCTGAAAAGAAATAAGGGTGAAGTGTCCTAAAGCGACAGTATAAGGTTCTATAGACTTATATTCGCAATAGGGCATGCGTAAAAATCATGGTGAAATCAAAATAAAGATAGAAACAACTGATCATCATGAAATCAAACACTTGGATTGGGACAAATGCTAATTTGGCCTAACTGTCGACAAAGATCGTGTGCCGATTCTTTAAGATAGGTTCCGATTTCCATAATTCACAAAGAAGTAATTATTGGGTCTTGTAGCATAAATCGAGACTAAGGAATTGATTTAAAGGAAAGATGAGTAGGAAATAGGTAAAGTTATACCGAATGAAATTCTAACTGAGATAAAGGGAATTAAGGTGATTAGTTCATAGGGGCTGTGCAGATTGGATAGTCCAAGAGTAGGTTAGAAAGTTATATGTTTGTCGTTCTAGAGGAAAGACGTGTGGAATTTAGTTTCTTTTCATTTCTATGTACGAGGCAATGGAAGATGGAAAAAAAGTGCGAGTTGTTATTTGTTTTTTAAAGCGAGTTTGAGTGAATTCTTATCAGCTAATTGGTGGATTTGTGATGTTATGAAACTGTTGTTCAATAGATTGTATTAACGCCTGATGCCTTCCAATATGTTTGTATATTGGCGTGCATTAGTACTATCGGAAATCTTAATTTTGTAGCTATCCTAAAGTTTTAAAGTACAGTATTCCGCTTCAACTGTTCCTTATTCAGTAAGCAATACTTTGAGGTAGAGGCATAATACCCTAAGTGTTGACTCTGTCGAAGTATTTACCTGTTTTCGTGCAGTGCCAAAAGAATGTTGAGGACGTCTCCTCCAAATTCAAAAGCGGCAAGAGAAAGAAATCGAGCTGCAGAGAATCCAAGGCAATTCACTTACTTCGTTCAATTTCTGGGCTAACACTTTACTCGGATGGTCATTAACTTGAATTCCCATTGGTGAGCCCCTTTGTGTGTAAACATTTAGAAACGTGTTTCGAACGATGGAGAAAAGAATCTTGACGTTGGTACTAGTTAGTGTCGTGAGGATTGTTCTTTAATGTCTGAGGACATCTAAGGAGATAATAGATCGAGGTAACCTTCTATGAAGTTAACTTCTCCCGTACGATATAGAACGTCCCTCAGAATTTTGTTCTTTCTTTTTCGTTATGAGAATTGCCTTTGGCAAGTTGATAGCGATGATGAGTAGCACAAGCTGGATTTCGAATTCATTTCTTGAAATATTTAAACTTATACTTTGTCTTGTTTTGAATATTAAAGGTCGCCTAAAGGTTAATACATTTTAAAATTATTGTTAGTTAAAGCATTCGCGTTTTATAACTAAACTAAATTGTAAATCTAACTATAAACGAGTTAGTTGACTTAAAATCTAAAAGTAAGAGTTTTTTAACTCAACGTTATATACTATTTTAAAACTTAGTTGTTTATTTAGTTTTATTACTTACTTTACTTACTTACTTTTTTTTATTAGTTGCTTACTTTCTAATTTAGTTTATACTTACTTACTACTTATTATTGCTTATTTACTTATATTTAGTGTCTATATTCTACTCTCTTACTTATTTTTTTGTTTCTTACTAAAAAGTTTTTTTTGGTTTCATTTGTTTTTTATTTTGTATTAAAATGCTGTCGCCCCCCCCCTATTCTGAGAAGTGAAACATATTTGAAAAAAGGTTTCTTATAAGAAAAATAAGTAGAAACTAGGATCGAAGTAATACTATCTAGAGTTATCGAATCTTCACATCTAAATTCCTAAGAATTAGATTCCTAGGAATAAGTATTAATCCCGACTAATTTCTTTTTTTAAGGAATGTATACTAATCCAGCTAATTTTTCTTAAAATTATGACGATCGTCGTCTATCCAGTCTAATAGTTTTCCTAATCCACTAAGTATCTCTTAACTAGAAAAAAACTAAAATTTTTTTTAGAACAGACGCGAAGCGAAATGTACTTTCAACAGTTCTTAAAAATAAAAGTATCCTTCTTAGACTAACAGAATAAGAGAAGAATCCATTCTACAAACTAAAAGAATTTCTCTTAAATCTAAGATCAGAAGTATATACAAATATGGGGCCTGAACTAGTAACCAAGAGGCAATCCAAGTTCCCTCCACGGGACTGTGGGTGCAAGTATCCAACTTGACAGGGGGAGGCTGGACGGAGTCCTTTCGCTTAGTCTCCGTGTGCACTTGCTCGGGCTGTTTGCTGGTATAAGCTGTTCCTATCCTGTTTGACTTCGGGGACTGGGGTTAGAGATCTCTAGGACCAGTGAACAGATTATGGGGCCCTGAAGAGGTCCGTGTTTTCTGTATCTGGACGGTGAGGAATGAAATCCTAGGAGATGAATCTAACGACGGGGGGAATGGGGTAACGCCATCTTACTGGGGAAGGTTGGGAGATTTCAACAGGGCAAATTTGTTCTGGAGGGGCCCCCAATAGGCTCCCATTACACCACCTTCGTGTGCTGGTGGCTCCGAGAAATTTCTTGAAACAGGGTTCTTAGGAAAATCTCCTTTGCTGAGATATGGGGATAAAGAGGGCTAAACGCTCTTTCTTTCCGAACCGCAGGTTGAAGGAGTTTTTTGGGAATTCAATTTTGGGAGTGGAACATTTAAATTCACTGTCTGGACGTGCTCTCTTCCGACGACTACATCGCTGTATCTTCTTCTTTCTAGCAAATCTCATGCTAAATCTTCTTTTTCCACGGTTACTTTAAATCTTACAGTCCACCGGGGCGTTGTTGTACGGAGTCGATGGCTCCAAGAATTCTACTACTCGGTACCGCGAGTGGGGGATAGAGTAAGAGCTGTAGTATTCTTGCTGAGATTGTGGGGGATGGGGAGTTGGAAAGTAACTGTGTCCGGACTGAATTGGTGGCGTTATGGGAATTTGAAAAGAATATTGGGAAGACATTTGATTTGTGGGAGGAAAATTTTTCCACTGATCTTACTCTTCTATTCTTCGTCTTCTTCTGCTTCTTCGTCTTCTTTCTGCTCCTTCGTCTTCTTCCTCCTCCTCTCTCTTTCTCTCTCTCTCAAAAAGGGGACTCTGGGTCGCTTGCTCTGTTGTCTTGCCTCCATTCTTCCCTTCTGTTTTGTTCTTTGACTACATTTCGTCCACTGGCTGGGATCCAAACTTCATCATTCATAAAGTCAAATGTGACTCGGTGAATTGTTTCTTGCGGACTCAAAGCCTTAACGTTGTCTCATGAACAGGGAAAGGTCGGCCTGATTTCTAAGGCATACGTCATCATGTGTTAGGTCCTCTCAAACAGGACGATATTGGCCCCGTTAACTTGCACATAATTCGAACTTTCATGGGCTTTTTAACTGCTCTAGAAAACATAATCTCCTATTTTGAACTCTCTTTGGCCCTTTTATGTTGTTGCTCCAAAGTTTTTGGGTTTCCGCTTCTAACTTCTTCTCTAGCCAAATCTCTATATAATCATCCTCTCTACTATCGATCTTAACTTCATCTGAAATGAAATCTCAATTTCTTCCTGTCGATTCACAAAAGGTGATACATCAGTCGCGCATCTCGTAAGGAGCCTCTTTATGTAACCATGTAACAGGAAGTGGGGAGAAGACCCTATAGATCGATTAATCCGCGGAATTGATAGCGATTGGGCAAAGCTCAGATTATCGCCAAAGTCTCGCGTGAATTTTGCATTCACGTAATGCCGCAGGAAAGATTCAATATCAGCATTTATTCCTTCTACAACACCATTTTGGGATGGTTTGTAAGGCAAAGATTCACACCTTTTTATTCCTCGCCACGCCTTACATAAGTCCTTAAATACCTGGCTCGTACATTCCAATGCATTGTCAGAGACAAGCAGTTGAGGGGCACTATGTCTACATACTAACCCTCTTGCAATGCTCTGTGAGCACATCTTCGCTCGTTCTCTTGCAAGGCACTAATTCGACATACCGGGTGAGCACGTCTCGGAATACTAAGATATATTGGGCTCCTGACCTGGTACAAGCTGGCATTTCCAATACTGTCAGAGCATGAACGCGTGAGAAAGGTGTGTACGGCAGCGGCCATCGATTGATCTCTGCTACAAGGGGGTCTAGACCCTTAGTGTGTAGGCGATGATACACATTGACATACTTCATTCTTTACTAACTTTTGAATAGCCAGGAAATAGTTTTTCTCTACTCTTTCAGTTTTGCTGACCACCGTTCCGCTAGCTAGTGAAGCGTGGCACTGGTCTATCACACTGTAAATCATATCCGGAACATGTACAAGATACGGTTTTGCTTCCACAGTGTAATGTAAGATGCCTTTTATTAAGATGTGTGGGTTTGTTCTGGGATTCTCTTCGGCCCATTTCACCAATTTTCCTACACGGGGACATTTCTCTTGTTCTTTGATGAAATTTTCCCGACTTTTAATGAAAGCCAATCACATCTCTCATTCGTTTTCCACTTCTCCTTACTTTCACCGACGTGGAAATTTGTCCAACAGAAAAGAAAACAGCAGGCTTTCCTTTTCCTAGTGATTTCCGACGAAATTCATTGTTAGTCTGAATTTATTATATCTATTGGTGAAAACTGATTCTTTTTTTAGCGACATAAGGAAGCAACCAAGTGTTGTAGGAATCTGGTTCCAGGTCAGGTCTTGCTCGAAAGTCATATCTTTTGTACTCTTGCTTGCCTGTTCGACTGTCACACAGACACTGATCACATGGATGTTCATTATAGGAGCTTCAGTAGTAGTGATACCATGCATATAAAAAAGTTAATTAGAACCAATGATACCAATATTAAATGTATGAAGCCATAAGATGGAATATCTTGTAAGCAAATAAAATATGGTAAATATTTAGAACAAATTGCTTTTAACTCACCAGAATACATTTAATTCAGTTTTATGTTTGTAATTTAATGTAATAACTAAATGCTTCGTACTGTAGTAACTTTAGTAAGTTGTAATGAAAGACCAACAGAAGCAGAAGAATTTTTTACCTCTACTAAGTAGTATTGCTTTTAAACTTCTGTTTGATGTGTTGATGAAGTCTTCACTCCGAAGAGTCTAAACATCCAATAAAAGTTTTGATGTTATAGCAGTAAGCTAAAGAATTTTTTTTAAAAGTGAAATGTTTACATAACTCCATTTCTAGAAAGGGGTAATAATTTATTTTTGGCATAGTTGTGTTATTCTAGCAACTAAGCAGACTCTTTGAACATACCAGATTCCTCGTCAAGTAATTTAACTCGGGTGGGATTAAATATTTTTGATTGCCTTGTTCCTATAGTAGGATGAAAATTTGGAGCTTAATCATCATTTGACATTTGATCAAAGTCGAGAAACCAGAGAGAATTGTAGCGAGTTGTTGGAGTTGGAATTTTTTCTGGACCTTGAGGCAATTGTTTTATACCAGCTGATACATAAGGTTGCTTCACGCATTATTTGTTGTTTCTGTTAATATCTGAATAGGAAGAATAAATAATTAATCTTCAATGAAAATCACGTAGTATATAATTTATAGAAAATATATACTATTTTAATGAAGCTTTAATGATCAAACGGAATTAAATTTAATACTAACTCTATACTACCTTACTTGTTAGATTTCTCATCCAAAAAAAAAAAAAATAAAAAATTTCGTTTATAAGGCACTTCCTTCTTTTTACAAAATTGGAATACCAATGCATGTTTCGAAGAATGAGTAAGATCAAAGGCTTTGTGTAGGCCGTCGAATTTAGATTGAAAATATACGGGATAACTTATTTTTAAGGTGTAATTCTTAACTGCCGGTCTGACAATGTGATTTTGCCACAGGTGAAATTCTTAACTGCCTGTCTGACAATGTGATATTGCCACAGGTGTAGTAAAACCTGATTTAGTCATTCTCGTACTTCAATTTATTCTGAAATAGGAGTATTGGCATTTTTGATGCGAGTTAAACTAGATAAGCAAATTTGCCCACTTAGATGCTACAAGTGCAACTGCATGTATTACTTAATCACTTCACAACGCGTACTAATAAATGTTCAGCTTAATCATGTCACTACACGTTTCTTCAGTCTACCTCCTTTTCCAACCAACTAGATATTACATGTAATAAATGATAAATTACCAGATCACGTTATTTTTAAAATGATTCGACTTTTACTGAAACTTAGCCTATTCGATAAAAGAAACTGGAATATTAATATTTTTATTTTGTTGTAAACAAATTTCATATTTTAAAACAATAATATACTAATACTATACTTACTATTACCTAATCCTATAGGTATAATCTTAGAGTATTTTACCTCCTACAATGGGCTATGACTGCGTGAGCCGTCATTGATTTTTATTTTTGAGAAACCATTAAAGATTATATTGAAAAAAAATAATTGTAATTTACTAAAAAAAATTGAATTAACTAATAATATTACGTTAAATATGACTAGTAACTGGTTTCTCAGTATAATTAACTATCCTGTAACCATAAATATATTAAACTCAAATCTATATGCTCATGACGTAGTATATATATATACTATTATATATTATATATAATATATTATATAGACATATACTATATATTATATAAAATATATATATATATATATATTATATATATCTATATCTACTATAGTTAATAATCTTCATATATACTATTCCCTCTGTAGTTATATCCGCTCATATATGTTAGCCATGAATAGAAACTTAAAAGTATTAAGAATGTAGAAACAGATATTATATACTGTATATAATCTTTGCTGTATATATTTTAATATATATATCTATATATATACTACTACTATATATATATAGTATATATATACTATATATCTATATATATACATATATTATGCTATACTTATATTATATAGTTAGATATATGTATAACATTATGTTATATAACTTTTTGTAAACAAAGATACGTATATATATATATAATTATATTATATATCACTATATATATATATAATAGTATATATATATATATCATAGTATATATATTATATATTATATATATAAAAGAAGAAGAAGAAGAAGAAGAAAGAAGTAAGAAGAAAGAAGAAAAGAAGAACGCATAATAAAATATAATATTGAATAATAATAACTATAATAATAATAATAATAATAAAATAATATTAATATAATAATAATTAATAATAATAATAATAATAATTAATATAATATATATAATAATAATAATAATAATAATAATAATAATAATAATAATAATAATAATAACAATAACAATAACAATAACAATAACAATAACAATAACAATAACAATAATAATAATAATAATAATAATAATAATAATAATAATAATAATAATAATAATAATAATAATAATAATAATAATAATAATAATAATAATAGTAATAATAATAAGTATAAAAGAAAAAAAAAATTTCAAAATTCAACAATATTTTAATTGTTAAGCTCTCGTTTAGCATGTTTTAAAAATGGTAAAATCAAAAAAAAATATTACATTAATTTTCAACGAAGCTGTCATTCACCCCAATCACTTTCATTCATCTGTATCAAAAATCAATTGGAATAGATTTTAAAATACATTAAAAAAACAAAATAAAACAATAAATAAAATAGGAAGTTAATTAGTGTGATAATTTCTTGCTTAATTGTTTTTTCTTTTTATTGGTTTTTGTTTTTAAGAAAATTCCTCTGAAATGTTTCGGAAGGAGAGCCGAAGAGAAGTTTGGTTTCGGGTTTGGGTTTGGGCTTGCCGCAAAACTTCTGTAAAATTAATTAGCTAATGAATTAAATTTAGAAAAAAAAAATGAACGACTAGATCTAATTAATTAACCCTATGGGGTGAGTTTTAAATAAACCTATGGGCATTATAGGGTGTAAGAAGTGTGACACTAAACCGGTTATAATATATATTATTATATATATATATAATATATCATCTATAATTATATTATATATAATATATATATTTATATATATATATATTATATTATATTTATTTATTATATGTATTTCTATTTTATATATATTTTTATATATATATATATATAGTATAATTAATTCATTATATTATTTTAATAATTATACTATAGTATATATATATATAATATATATATGGTTATATATTCTATATATATATATATATATATATATATATGCTTACTTATATAATATATATATATATATCATATGAGTATATATATATTATATATATATTACTAATATTTATTAATATATATATTATATTATATATATATATATATTATATATATATATTATATATACTATATATACATTATATTTACTATATATATATCCTTATTATTATAATATATATATATATATATATTATATATATATAATATTTATATATATATATATACCATTCCTATATATATATATATATATATATATAGTATATATATAATATAATAAGTGAATAGTTGGTGAATACTTAGATATTCGGTGAATAATAGTCAATGCATAACAATATCTATCATCTAAATGTGTCATAAGTGATACATATTATTAATGATTAAAATATACGTGAAATAGTAGTCGCTATTATTTTGGTTAAACTATATGCGCTCATTTTGTCGTTCAAGATATTGTGTGGTCATAAATAATAATAATAATAATAATAAATAATGAATAATAACACGAATAATATACTGAATAATAAGTATATTAATTATAATTCTATGAATACCATAAATAATCTCAAAAATAAAGAATATAATAATATACTTTATTTTGAGAAGAAATCTTCATATTCAGGACTACTTCGGAGAATAAAAGAAGTTAAGAACTATTTAATTGTATACCAATTTTCGCCTGCATACTTCAGGCATTATCACGGTTAACTAACTATTATTTATTATGCAGCTTACAAAAATAAATTTCATAAATATAAAAAAAAAAAAAAAAATTGATTTTACATTATTTGTGAAGTTTAAAATAATTTTGATGAAATCAAAAATTAAAAGAGCTTAACATTGTTTTTCATGTCGAAAATGTTAGGATCAAGGACAGTTGATTTAACCTGCAAAACACTCAAATATTCAAAAAACATTCAGCATCATTCATTTATTAACGTTTCACATTGGATGTCCGCTTTACAGTTTTTAATAAATGGATTCTGCTCATGCGCAGATACCATTCCATTTACCACTTGAAATAAAATCTTTTACAAATTTGAAATTTCTGTAATCGTCAATCTCTGACCAAACGTGTAATGCTTGCCATACTTGTACTTGTTATACCTGTGTATGCATAATTCGGGGTTCTTTAACGTGCTTAGTTCGTGTAGCCCACATTAAGAGGATGTACATCCCTACTTCTTTCGCAACTTAAATTGTATACACAACATAACTTCTGTAATCCCGAGCAATGACCACGCGGGTACTAAAATATGGGGACACTCGTCTCGGTGTATAGTAACTTTAACATTTTCACTTTTCTCTGACTTAACATTGTTCTTTAGCAGTTTTGTTTAGTTTTTGTTCTTTTTATATAAAAATCTTTAACTCCAAATTTAACTGATTTTAAATAAAAAAGTTAGTCTTGCTTTCCATGTAAGTTGATTTTTATTTTGAAGTTAAAATGTTGTTATATTCTTTTAATAACCTTTTCTATTTTAATTGGAGGGTAACCATCTATTAATTAGTTTTTTTTCTTATTACCTCTTTGTTTAAGAGTTCCCACGTTGAATTATTTTATAAGCTCTGATTGAATTAGGGTTCCTTTTTTTATCAGATAGTTTATACCTTTCGAATATTTTAGAATCATAATCTGTGAAAATATCATCTTATCTGTGTTTTCTTATCCTTTACTTCTCTCTCAACTTTACCATTTTAAAAAAAAGTAAGATCTCTTAGGAAATGCCAGTTTTTTATCTGCTTAACTCTTCATAGTGCAAAGTTTAGTCCGAACAAGTTATCTAGTTTCTTTCTTATAATTGTGATTACCAAATTATATGACATATAAGTGTCATCGACGTATCATAAATAGTCTTCAGATAATGTGTTATTTTCATTCATAATATGGTTTTCAATCTAGATGTGGGCCCAATTGATATCCCATCGAAACACCATCTTTTTGCTATAATTATATATATATTAATTAAAGGTCTTTAGTACAGATAGTTAAGAGCTTAAAATAGTTTTTTCATATTAGTGGTGGTACTTGTTTCATTAAACTTTTTAAGTATTAATTATCGAATTGTTTCCTTTTTAAAAACTGCGGGGTACATTAGGAACAGACTTTCCAACATCTTAGAGACATCCTATATAATCAGAATGGAAGTGATATTTGCTGTCGTGTAAGTGCAGAGATATATTCATCGTGTAGATGTTTTATAAAAATTTTTTCATTTAAATATGTCGTGTTTATTGTAATTTTAACACGGTATACCTATATATGTGTTTATCGTCGGAATCCAATCCCCGCCTACAGCCTGTTTCTATTAAATGAAGTTTGGTGAATTTTAACCTATCCTGCGCCATAGCAGAATCTCTTCTTTAATTTAAAACTTAAGCCCCCGGACTCCAATGTGAAATTTAATGAGGATGAGATTGTGGAATCTGTGGGAATGTTTTTTTAATTGAGTGTTTTGCCAGGTACACCTAGTATCCCCATGAATTAATAGTTGTATTTGCAAAGCCAATGTAAGCTTTTTTGATTTTTTGAGTTTTATCAAAATTATTTTTTAACTTCACAATTAATTTTATAATTTTTGTTTTTTTTATTTTTTGTTTTTAATAGAAAAATATTTTGTAATAAAAAAAAAAGGTATTAGTAGTCTCTCTCTCTTCCTGTCTGTTATTTGCAGTCTTTACAATGCGAAGGTATGAATAGTAAATGCCAGGCCGTGATTATTATGAGTTATATATATTATATATATATATATATTATTATACTTATAATATTAAAAGGGCGTATATTTACTTGCTATTTCCTTTACATTACGTCTACTGTAATAATATAACATTTTCTAGTCAAATGTAATAGAAAAACCTATTTTAGAAAAGTAATTGAAAAGGAACTTATAAATAAGTACTCGTTAAAATTTTTGACGCTGATATAATAATTCCTTTAAAAATATAATAATAATTATATATTAAATAATTCTAATTTAATTAATATATAATTTAATAAATAATAATAATTTATTAATAAATTAAATATAATAATAATAATATAATTAATAATATTTATAATAATAATTAATAACATTATTAAATAAATTAATTGAAATAATTCTTATTATCATAATCTATTAATATAATATATTTAATTAAATATAATGAATTTAATGTAATGTAATGTAAATTAATATATTATATATGATTAATTATTTTAATATTATTAAGTGGTATAGTATGGTTAATGTATGGTAAATTATGTATTAATGTAGGGTATTGTGTATGTAATGGGTAATGTAGAATGTAAATGGTATATGGTATTAAATGGTAAATGTATTGATATTTGAGGTATGATATTGATAATGTAATGGTATTTGTATGCGTGTATAATTATTCATATAAATTTAATTATATTTTTATAATTTATGTAATAATATTTAAGTGATTTAGTACTATATAATTTATATATTATATATCATCATATTTAATATTAATAAACTAAGTACTATATAGTATTTTATACTCTAAGGTTATATATTAAGTAATTCATATACTTGAGTAATAAAGATAAACCTATAATTAATAATGCGACAAAAATAACCTTTGTGTCACACGAGCGATCAAGAAAGACTGTTATTTTTTTTTTGACATGTTCGCCGCCCCTTCGGTGTTAGGTTTCACGTAGCGATAAATTCGAGATATAGCACTAGCATAACACATAGTTCTGAACGTACTTGATCTCTTCTCGGAGTTGGTCCTGGCCTTATATAGGAGATGTGATGAGCGCGCCGATTTTTCATTTGTCTTCTAAGCCTTCTCATAAGTCTGTCTGCTTCTGGCTGCTCGCTGAATTTCAAGGTCATCTTGCTATTGAGAACGGTGTTTACATAACTACGTGATACAGTCTTTCACCTATATAATATTAAGGGCTATAGGAGCCACCTCTGGCGCATTGTCTATGATCTCATCTGTTTAAAATGAGGCGGTCGATCAGATTGTATTTAATATGTACGGGACAGGATCACAACAAAATAACTGGAGAACTGTCCTCGGATAAATAAATACGCGGATCGTCTTGGTAACCTTTTATTAACCCTACATCCATTGGCATATAAGGCAGGGATTGAGGGGGGGGGCGCAGATGGAAGTAACCTTCATAAGTGTAATTCAACCTCTAAACTGCCGATAAAATAATAAATAAATAGTGAATGTCTTTAGTAATTTTCTTTGTAATTTCGCAACACTTTGTTTTTGATATATTATTATTTCACCATAATTTCTAATAATTAATATTAACATTTTATAAAAAACTAAGAACAGGTTGTACTGTATAATTGATAAATTATAGCCTAGGCATGAAGATGACTGTCCCTCCTAGCGACTGATCATGTAATGGATATATATAAATATTAAATACTTTATATTTTTCATTATCTTAATTTGGATCACCCCCCCCCAACTAATCCTGAATTAAAAATTCTGCGTACGCCCTTGCCTACATTTATTTCTATTTCTTCTATTTAACCTATTTCTTACGACCTTAATAAATACGAGTTCTCACAAATATTTTAAAATAATAAATTAAGATAACGTATATACTTTCTTAATTATAGATAAAACCATGATAAGTATATTATACTATGCTATTAGAACTTTTTTAGATAATCATAAAACACTAGTTAACACTCAAAGATAACATATAATAGTTAATTTTCTATTAAAAATCTGCTATCTTTGTTACAAGTTTTGGTGGATAAATCCAAGCGGGAAGTTAAGAATTTGTTACAACTTTTTAATAATATAAATAATATTTAGAAATTCAAATTCAAATAATTTTCTAGGCTTTTGTTTTGACAAGCGTCTTAATGATCAGACCATGTTCGAATGTTAAAGATTATTACAAGAAATCTTGAGAACTTCTTATAAAATCTAATGATTGCTTTAAGGAACAACAAAATTTGAGTGCTGCGAATATAATTTATTACGGCTTGTCTGATATAAGAAGATACTCCTGTGTGCAAAACGCAGTTTTTTATAATAGAGGCCATTATAACATCTACAGGACATAATATATCAAATAGTTGAATACGATTCTTAACGTTAAATTTAAAAAATTAAATAAACATGTTAATAAAAAGATTTTAAAAATATTTTCAAAAGTTGACATATACAATAAAAGACATAATTTTTATATTTAATAATTATTTTATATTACTCTTCTAATAATTTGGAAATAATATTAAAATATATTATAATTAAAGAATTGTATCTATTTTTTCTATTGCAAACATTTTATTTCCCTTAACATGGTCAAACTAAAAAATATGAACTTAAAATATCAAATTAAATTAAAAATTAAAAAATTATAGATCTGAGATTAAGATGGTTTTTTCAGAATATTAATGGGATAAGTTATTTTTTCTACACTATATTACATATTTATGAATATATTAACAAATTCTTTCTCCTAATTCATCATCTACGTTAATTACGTTAAACTTTTAATTTAGATATATACTCTGAATTATGGTGTATTAGTTAGTTATAAGAGGTAATTAAGTTCGTG
>JABUQX010088083.1:0-37500 GCA_015478945.1 Trachelipus rathkii
ACAAGGAAGAAGAGATATAAATATATAATAATATATATAAGATTATACTTATGTATTATGTATATCTAGTATTATACGTTAGTATATGATATAATATATAATATATAATATATTATACTATATAGTATATATTATTATATATTATATATCATATTTATATATATTAAGTTATATAGTATATATAGTTAATATATATATTATTAATATAATATACTGATCACTATTACGAGTGTATTCTGAGAGTATACAAGTATGTATAGAAGGTATTATCAGTATTATGATTATATATAATATATATTCATTATATAATAGGTTATCTAGTATAGTATATAGTATAGATATAACTATACTATAAGATATTAAGTTATACTTAGTAATATATCTATACTGTCTTTAAAACTATTTAAGAAGTGTCTTGAAATAGGATCGGTTGCCCTATGGATTAGGCACCGTTATCCGTAAATTACTTTTGAAAACTCGTTCTAAAATCATAAAAAGAATATGATTGAATTCGATCCAATGTTATGGTGCCCCGATTTGGCTTCAATCTTCAGCCCACGGGAGATTTTATATGAACTTGTTTCGAATTTCTTCTCAAAAGTCGGAGTTTTCTTGTCTTCTTGTGACGTCATGGTCGTCGGAGAATGAATTCAGGCTTCATTTGTGGGTTTTATGCACATTGGAAATATATGGAGTGTTTCTATTAATAATTTTGGAGGACTTTAATAAACGTTTATGAGTAATCTTAATTTGAATAGCTAGTAATATAGTATATAATATATATATATAAATATATATATGATAATTATATATATATATATATATATATAATTATTTATATTATTAATATAATATATATATATTATGCTGATTAATTATAGTTAATATTATTTAAACTTAGTTATATATGTATATTAATAGAAGAGACAAATGTGTATATAGTTTGTATCATTATTAATTAGTCTGATTAGGAGATACTTACTACTCCATAGTATTGTAATCGGTTAAATATTATATTACTAAGTTCAACTACAATATTTTATCACGCTACAACGACTAAATATATTTTTAATCATTTTTATGAATAATAATATAGGTTTTTAAAAGATTAAATTTCAATGCATGTACATAGTATTAAAAAAAAATTATTTTCAAAACATAATTTTTCTATTATATTATTCAGTTATATCTATTCTGCCATGAAATTAAAAAATAGTCGTTTTACATAATAAACAATTTTCTAATAATAATTGGCATGCATAAATTTTTTGATGGTATTTTCCTCCTACGTGTCCCTCTAAAAGTTTTGTTGTAGGAATTTAAATATGTTCCTTGTAATTTATTTAGTGTGCCAATGATTTTTGAGGAATCAATGTGTGTTAGGGTATGTGAATGCGTAAGTTTTAAACTTTCTAGATTTCTCTTTCCTTCTTAACAATATTATTATTATTATGATATATATTATATTACATATTAATATTTATATATATTTTATATCTATATATAATAGTATATTACTATATTATATTATATATATATTACCAATTATTATATAATATATATATAATTATATATTATTTATATATATTATATATATATATTTATGTATATATTTATATTTATTTAATATTTATATTATATATATTATATTATATTATTTTTATATATATACTATATATATATATTTATATATTATATATTATATATATTATATATAATATATATAAGATATAATTATATATATATAAGTATATATTAATAATATATATAATATTAATTATTATATTATATATATATATCATATTATATATTATTACTATTATAGTAATAGGTATTATATATATTATATATAATATTATATATTATTATAATATACTATAATAAATTAAAAGTATATATTATTATATTATATATTATAGTATATTATATAATATAATACTATAATATATATTATATATATTATATTATATATATATATATAAATATATATTATAATATTTATATATATATATATAGTATATTTTATATATATATATATATTACATATATATTATATATATATATATATATTAGATATATTGATAATTATATATAGTATATATATATATATATATATATATATATATAGTATTATATATTTTTATAGTATAATATTTATATATTATATTTTAATATATATAGTATATATATATATATATATTATATATATATACTATTATATATTATATATATTTATATATATATATAATATATTATAATATACTATATAATAGTGTTAAATATATAATAATATATATATAGTAAATATAATATATAATATAATATATATATATAGAGTATATTATATATAAATATTTATAGTTATATACTGATATATATATATATATATATATATATATATACGATTTATATATATATATTATATATATACTATTAGTATATATGTATATATATATATAAGTATATATATATATAGTTAAGTATATATATATATAAAGTTATATATATTATATATAGGTAATATATATATATATTAAGCGTATATTTTATATATATATTATAATAAATATATAATATATATATATGATTATATATCATTATATAATTATATATATATAATATTAGTATAGTATATATACTAATATATATATATAAATATATCTATAATATATTTAATATTATATTATATTTATATAATATATATATATATATATATAATTATATATATCAATAATATATATATATATATATATAATATATATATATATAGTAAGTAATATAGGGTTATACTCTAAGTAAGCATATAAAATAAAAATATTATATATATAAAAAAATTCATAAACTTTCTTTTCGTTTTCTTTTTTTTTTTTTTTTGTAGTGAAATAGTTGATAATTTCTTCTTGAAAAGTGAAAGTTGATATAAAATTATTCTATTCCTATTAATAATTAAATTCATAAATAGAGCTGTTTTCCATTGGTAAGTAGATCAATTTGTTAATGCTGTCTTTAACGGCAAAGCATATATGGCTCAAGTCTAAATTAGGTAGGCGTTTCTTTCAAATAAATTATTTAGTTTTAACGGTTTTTATTTTATTTACTTATTTACTTTATTTATTTAACAGTTTAGGTAAGGTGATTTTAGTTAAATTAGGTATTAGGGTTAGGTTAGGTAGGTTAGTGTTAAGTTCAAGTTAAGTTTAGGTTAGGGCTTCTAGGTAGGTTAATTAGGTTAGTTAGGGTTAGATTGGGGTTAGATTAGGTAAGATTAGGTTATTTGGTTAGGTTAATTTAGGTTAGGTTTAGGTTAACTTAGGTTAGGTAAGGTTAGGTTTGGTTAGGTTATGCTATAATCTACATAAAACCCCTTAAATTATTAAAAATTTTATCATTTTCAAGATCATAAGTTTTACGCCTCTTCATTTAGACTTGACCAAAATATATATATATATGAAATTAATAAGTATTCTTAATAGATTCAGCATGACTTTAGAATAACATTTAAACACATATCTTAATATCCAAAAATCGCAAGTTGGACATTCGTTGCGAATGGATCACTTCAACGTCAGTGTTTCAAACTGTGTTGCGCGGCACCCGCTAGGTTTGCCGCGAGTTTTATTTGCGGTGCTCCGCGCTCTAACTGAAAACTTCAGTTCTAAAGGAAACTTTATTGCTCAGAATACAAATTGAAAAATTGCTTCAAATCTAGTTGTTATTTTTTTTTCCTTCATTATAGACTTAGACTCTTAGAGAACAAAAATATATACTATATTTATATATATATAGTATTATATATATATATATATATATATATATATGATATGATATATAATATATATATTATAGGTATAGTATATAATATATATATGATATCTATATAATATTATATATATATTATGGGTGGCTGCGAATAATAATTTTTGATGAGCTATGGGTGCCTTGAACCTAAAAGTTGAAAACCACTGACTCAACGTAAATAACGAATCTCTATTTGCAATCAAGCATGGAATAGATTATTTTTAAAACAAATCTAATATATATATACGTATATACTATTATATATACTATATATACTATAGGTTATAATAATATATATATATTTAATTAATGAATTATAATATTTAATATTATATATATATATATTATATAAATAGTATAGTATATATATTATATATAATATACATTTTATATATATATATATATATATATATATATATATTATAATATATAATATATATATGATATACATATATATATAGTATTATATATATATATATATATATATATATTTATAATAGTATATATATATAATGTATAGTATTTAAATAGAATAATACCATGGGCGTCGTCAGGGGGGGCAGGTGGGGGCACTGCCCCCCCCCCTATATAGTGTTTACTCCTATAAGAGTCTAGTCCTGCGTTTTTTATTGATCAATCGTCCCGTTTCCGGGTGACAGTTAAGTAAGGGTTTTACGATATATATATAATATATATATATATAGTATATAGTTATATATATCAATTATATATATAATATATAGTTATATATATTATATTATATAATTATATATAAATATATATATATTTAAATTATAGTATATAACTATATTATATATATATTATTATGATATTATATATATATATTATATCTATATATATATATATATAAATTATATAATATATATATAATATCTATTATATAATATAAATATATATCGCCTAGTATATATTTGTATATATATTATATTCTTAGTTAAATTTATTATATAGTATAATATAATATATATATATATATAAGAGATATAATATATATATAGTATATAATATATACTGATATATATAAGTATATATATATGTGGCTTAGAGAGAATTAAAGATTCCATGGGAATATCTCTTAGCATTTGTATTAAATATATCGGTCTTCTTACCATTTTCGTACTAAAAGTTCTATCTATCTAGTGTTGTTTATTTTTATAATGATATGTGATATATACTTCTAGATTTTGTGGTTCGTCAGATTCTCGAATTCTTTATTACGTGTTTTTAAATGGTCAAAGTAGCATTGGAAATTATCACTCCGTGACGTCACTCTATATTCAACACCGCCTCAGTGTAAAGTTATTTTCAAATTTCATCAGATCATGGATATTAGGAGATTCTGGGTTCGTAACGTTTATTTATAATATTAATAAAATTTTGTGTAATTTACTTCTTAAAAGTTAGATTTGTAACACATGATTCTTACTGTGTCATACGAGGTTAGCTCATGTGTAAAAGCTATTTTTTATTACATGACACAGAAATTAAGTTGATTAAAACATGTTTGCTGTACTTTTAATTTTTTCTATTAACATCTTTGAATGTAGTAAAATTTTTAGCCTATGACCATATGTGGCAGAGGGATATATAAAAGACAAAATAGTAGTAGTATATATATATATATTATATATATAATATAATATATATAATATATTATATATATATTATATATATATATATATATATATATATATGATTAATATATTATATATATATATATTATATATATATATATAGTATAATATTATGTATATATATATTATATATCATATATATATATTATATAATATTTAATATATATAATTAATATATATATATATATATTATATATATATTATATATATAAGTATATATATATAGTAGTATATATAGAAATTATATATATATTGTTTGCAGTAAATTTGAAAAGGACAGAACTCGATATTACATTGGAAATGGTAAGCGGTGAAAACGAACAAATTTCTATATAGTTCAAGCTAATACGACATCAAAGGCAATCCCTCCTACTGTCGCATTTTGCGCATGATGAAGAAGCCCCACCACACATGCCCAGCACTCGGACGGAGTCGAGATTTTGGTCAGATTTCGGAGCTAGGTTTCAGTAGATCGACAGTCCACGAAAATGGACATTGGTAGATACGTTGGAAATTCATCTATGTTTCAATTGAGAAAAAGAAACAGTTTTACTGAAGAGTGTTGAAAAATTCTGAAAAGATAAAACTGGCCAACAAAAAATATATTTTTTTTGCTGCCAAGGATATTTATCGAATTTATAGTATGTCGGGTGTGCTGATTTTAGAAAATGACATTTAGTTTTGTTCCACCCAGATTTTGGCTCCTGAGTTCTTGAGAACAGGGGTTTCCAGATTTACTTTAATACAAATATTCTTTTTTTGAATGCATATTTTACAGTTATATCGTTTTATTTCTTTTTAGGGGCTTTACTTTATTATACTTATTTTTTCTTTTTCGAACACTATGAGTACTTCACAAGAGCCTGTTTGAATAACCCCGAATGTATTCTGCTACATCCTGTGTGGAATATTGCCAGGAGAACAAAGAAGAAATATTACTGCAACTGTGAAGCCAAGCATATCTGTGCATACTTTGGAATGAACTCCGGAGACCAATAGTCTTGGGCTCCCCATACTGGTTGATAAAAACGTGTTTCGAAATGTACGTCAGTGAAGAAGATGGACCGAAGAGAAAATTTTAAAACTTTGTAGTGTGATATGGTATGGCGGGAGACCAAAGAATCACCAAAAGTGACGTTAATTTTTTGTTGTGTTAATGTGGAAAGGTGATCATCGTTACAAGAAACGTAATATTTATGCGGATTTGGAATCAGCAAGGCGACTTGTACACACTCCGACGATGTCCCCATCCCAGGGTTCACTACACTCCCAGACCTACATTGTCTTGATGGTAAGAAGATATCCAGGATTGGTGTGCACACGGTGCAGGATCAGTGGGTAAAGTGAATATGAAGAAATACTTTCTACACTATCAACAGTTCTCCCAGGAACGAGATTCAATGAATTAGTACGAGAGTTATTACGTCTCTCCAAGCATTTGATTTCTGAGCTTTAGCATCTAGACTAAGTGAAAGAACTGTCTCAAGGCCGAATGTAAATACTTTTTTCGGACAAGAGAGGTAGTAACTTCTTGCTCATATTTCATATGAAGAAGAATGATCCTAGTATACTGTTAAGGAACATCCCTGGAGCTCCTACTCCAAATTGGGGTTACCTAAATTACCTGACAGTGTAAGATTGCTATTGTAGGATAGGTTCACTCGAGGAATAGCTTGAAGTGTGTTTTATTCCAGTCTGGGACAATCTATGCAATATATCCCGGTATAGGACCCTAGAAAATGATCCGAGTTCTGGGAAAACATAAGAATTGATCCTTCAGAAGCTTAGATATAATGAAATACCAGTGGTCTATATGCGTTGATTTTGAAGACATGGTCAAGCATCTTTACTTGGGTAGCAAAGCGATATACAAAGTAGCCCTTGTTTCATATGCTTCGTGGAAGAGTAGGGCTAACAGAAACCACTGGAAAAAGGTTTGTATGGCCTGCTAGGGAAATATGACTGTAGGTGCATCAAATATCATTAACGACCCACTGGTTGACAGGGAAAAAATTATTTTCTCACCACTCCACATCAAACTAGGACTAACTGATGAAGCAATTTGTTAGGGCCTTAGACAAAGATAGGTATAATGTTTAAAAATATATTTACCAGAGTTTTTCCAGGGTTGAGTATGGAAAACTCAAAGCTGGAATCTTAGCGGCCCGTCAAATTTTCCCCCGCCATTGTCGATTCAAGGCATGACGAGATTTCATAAATATGTCCATGATTGATATTGAAGTCATCCCCGTTTGGCCCTTTTGGGAGAAAAAAATGAAGGTATTTTTTTAATTTTTTGTTCAGAACTTTTTGGCAACCATAAATGTTGCATGCAACGTTATGTTAGAACTCTACAGAAGAATTCTTTCAGAGACTTCAATAATTTGAAAATGGCTATATACCGTAGCATAAAGTTCCGTTCTACATATTCACCGTAGATCGGTTTCCGGATAATTCTATGGATGTTATAAAGTGGAAGGTGAGTAGGAACCAAGGGGTAGAGGTTTCCATTCAAGAATATAAGGGAATGGACAAAGTATACCAAGGAAGATGGCGAATAGAACCATGATGGCAATACTATTATTAGAGCCTTCAACGTGATTGATCTCACATGTGGCTGTACACACACTGAAGACAATCCAAAGATTTGGTATTTGTCGATTTAGAATTGGATAGTTCACGTGGGCTAACTGGAATGAATGTTTTGACCTGTAATATGAGCATTTTAATGTACTGCGTGCATTTAACAATTTTGTATATATAGTCATTTTGATTAAGCGTTGTTCTATTTTTTTAGGGTGATTACCGTGTAGCAGAAGCGACCTAACCATAATATTGTTGTTGAATTGAAATGTATTTGTCTTGGACCACGACACTATGTGCTGCAATCTCCTCAAAAACCTTCATGGGAGCGCCATCTCATTGCTAAACGGGGGTCATATTCGAATTCAGAGGCAATCAAGTTACCAATAGAACTAACCTGGCTTCAAATGTTTTGCCGGCAATAAGCATCTTTTGTTGGCCAGTAGGTGGATTAATGATTTTTGGAAGTGCTACGCACTTAAAGAGAACATTCAATTATGAATGGGTTGGAGACATTCACTGCCCCTTGCTGACCTATACTCAGGGCACCTAGAGAGCAGTTCTTGCAAGTTGGAGTTTTATTTTCCACCAAATAAAAGTTTGTTCAGACTGGGTCCCTAGGCCTTTATCAATTAAGACCTTTCACTAATATAGAAGAGTTGCTGCTGTTGTAAGAGGAACATACAAATAGCAGAGGTGGTATAAACAACTGATGTTGAAGCCTGCAGAGATTTTTCCTCAACGGAGTCTGTAGAATCATCTCAAATTACCAGCTTCCAAGAAAATCATAGAAGGAAAATAAAAAATTAATCCTCAATAATTATTCCTGTGTACATTTTTTTTGTTCCGCGGCTCGACGGCTGGCGATTTACCTGCTTCGGGGGTTAAGTCATCACTGAGTGAGGGGAGTGTTTCAAAGAATTTTGTGCCACTTACGAAATGATGAAGGAGATCAGGTCATCTAGAAGAACTTATTTTGAAAAGGGGAAGAAAATTGCCACTATACATATCAGTTCAGATTCAGATAAAAATCATTCTGTCTATTGGTACTACTGATACAAAGAAAGCTCGTTAAGTTAAGGTAAAAGAAACGTGGCACGTAGACGTCTTACTAGCAGATGAAACGCTGATATGTTCTGGAGAAGGAACAAGTTTCCATAGTTGTTGCTCTATTTTTCGACATAAGAGTCCGATCATGAAGTCAAAGAGAATTTATGGCTTTGTAAGACTGAAGCGCTTGACGAAAAAAAATCCACATTGCGAAGCCATTGACGATTTTTCGTTACGCACAGAAGAACTGGATCCCTGAGAAATGCCGTGTCGTTTGGTTTTCGATGGCTGTTCTATGATGATCGGTAAATGAAGAAGCGTGTCCAAGCAATCATTGGGAGAAATAAGTATTAAAAAGCATGTTTTTCCCTTGCCTTCTTGCAACAACAGAGAGAAACAAAATTTATGTAGTAAATGATTTGAACACAAATACCATGAGAAATGCCGCAATACTCTGGGAATATAAAGGACATTATTCATACCGTGTTTTTCGCAGACAGCTGAAGAAAAACAATTAATGCTAAGGATCCAAGCCTAATGCCAGACAGATGGTAATGAGACAACAACAAGTGCATCAGAAGTGTTTAAGAGCACTTTGTTAACGAATGATGCACTATTAGAAAAAATCTTCTTCGTCCAGTTGAAGGAAATACCCCAGAAGCAAATAAAAGCCCTCTTTCAGTTGCTCAGCGGCATGTAAAGTTGTCATTCATCTATGGCTCTATGCATATTGATCTGCTGGAATAGCTCTGCGTGTTAGAGGCACGTTGCTAAATGACTCAAGTCTAAGGAACCTTTGGATGAATCGTCAAAACCCCGCACATCCAACATATTGTGATAAGATAGTTAGGAGCCACGGAAAGGTGAAGAAAAAATCATCGATGAAATGTTAAAAGAATGTTAATGAAATCCGAGCAACCTGGGATCTCTGATCTGAATTACTGATACGGAATTTTGGTAGGCAGCAGCACCGCAGCAACCATCCAGCACCAAATCCCACGGAGTTTCTGGAGGAAGATCGCTTGAATAACATCTGGTATCTGGGTTTTTATAAAACTCGCTTCTTTTGGAATTACCGGTTTCTCTACTGAAGAATACATCCTGCCTTAAGCATCCAATTTACAGGTTATCTTTGCCACATGTTAACAAAAACAATTTTCGATTGAGTTAAAGGTAAAAAGACAGCTATCGATTTTTTAGTCTACCACTAGAAGGCATAGAAGAAGACACTAGAACTTTGGTACTAAATTTGGAAGGACAAGAAACGGAGTAGTGAAGAACTAAAAGAGTCTTTGTTTGTACTCCCAAGTCTTAAAAGGAGACGAACCTTTCTTTCCGTCGACAAAAAAGGCTTTTGAATGATACTACTTCGCCCAACCATGGCCCCCCAAGTACAGTAGAGCACACTTCAGTACTCTGCTAAGGATCAAGTTTGCTGCGAAGTACTATGGAAGACGACAGGTTAAACGACTGGCTATGATGAGGTTGTATACACTAGAAAATTTGTGTTTGACAATTATGATTTATTTTATTCAAACAGTAGTTGATCAATTGCCAATAAAACCAGATAAAAGTTGCTATGTTTATTTGGTCAGATTTCATTTTGCTCTATTTGTTCCAAGTAATTTTCGATCATTCGATATTGTATTGGATTTTAGATGTTCTTTTTTAAAATATATTTTTTAAAAATATTAATCATTTAACTATCCATACAAATGTTGTCTCGTTTATGCCTTCTTCTTTTATATATATATATATAATATATATATATATATATATATATATATATAATATAATTATTATTATATATATATATATATAATTTATTCCTTTCTTTCTTCTTTATCTTCTTCCTTCTTTGCCCAAGACTGGGGGTAAGGTGCGTGTCATGCATTCGACTTGAAAAGAAAAGCAGTAGCAAGAATAGTGAAAAAGTCGAAAGGACAAAGCTCAGCCTTAGCCGCCCTCTGTAACCGATAATTAAGTGAGGGAACGTCACAGACAGACAAATCCACCCTAGAGGCTCATGGCTTCTCGCGATCGGACATCACATGGTAAATCGTCATTGTAAGGGTTCATGCCCTTGGCCCAGGTGGGCCACAACATACCGCCCATACAAAACCCCGGCCATTCTCTCCTATCGATGCACTTCATTTTCGGCCTCTGCAACCTCACATTTTCTCTCCTTCACATGTCGTTCACCGACTCAATCCAGCTTTCTCTTCGGTCTCTCCGCCGGTTCGTTCCAACACACTCTGTCGCCAACTATACATCCGCTTAACCAACCGACTATCAAGTCATTTCTTTCCACATGACCAACCAATCTCAACATACGTTCATTTATTTTCTTATTTTATCCTTTTCTTCACACCACATACCTCCCCAATACGTTTATTCCTCAATTTATTAATTCTTTTCACACAATAACATGCCCTAAGAATGTCCATCTGAAACACATTGAAATTTAGATGCTATACTTTCTTATTCCAGACCATAAGTCTCACTACCATACAAATAACATATATATATTATATATATATAATATATATATATATATAATATATAATGTATATATATATGTATATCTTATATGATATATATATTATATTATATAATATATATATATACTATATATATTATAATATAATTATATATAATATAAAGAGCTTTATAAAATTTTAAGCTGCCTCCCCTAGTTGGAAGCTGGCGACGCCCATGTATATATATTAGATAGTATTGTTATATATATATATATATAGTATATATATATATTATATAGTTATATATATATATATATATTATATAATATATATATATATATATATGATATATATTATATTGAAAGAATTTGTCTTAAAAACTAATCGTCATTCCCTTGAACTTGATGCAAATGAGTTGTTTATTTATATTGAGTGTTACCCATTCGCGAAGTGTCCCATGGAGATTATACAATATATATCTTTTAACTAGGCTGGATAAAGATATGTCTATTATATGATATATAGCTATTATAGTGATAAATTATTTATATTATAATAATATACTATTATATATATATATATATACTGTATAATATATATATTATATTATACGAGTATATATTATATATATAATATATATATTAGTATATTATATTATATATAAGTACATAATAAATATAAAATATAATCATATAGATATAGTATATAATATATATATATATATATTATATATATATATATATATATTATATATATAGTATATTATAGTATATAGATATATGTATAATATATAATATATTATCTATATATATATATATATATAGTATATATATACTATATATATATTATAATTATAGTAATATATCTATATTATATATAATTATATATATATAGTATATATTATATATATATTATTTATATAGTAATATATATATATAGTATAATATATATAATATAATAATATATATATATAATATATATATATATATATATATATACTATAATATATATATATATTTACATATATATATAATATATATATTATATATATACTAAAACATAATATATACACTATAATATATATATTAGTAATTATATATATAGATATTATGCCTCTGGGTTCTATTCGGCTACAGAGGTTTCGCCGTGCGCTCGCGAATATTATATATATTATATAAATGATTTAAGCATAAATATGAAAGCGTAAGGTAATGTTTGCATAATTTTAAGAGTTCAATTTTTTGTTCAGTTTTTAAATTGCAAATATTAATATTATATATTTCATTTTCGTATATTAAGATATAATATTATTATAATACTAATATAATTATATTAAATATATATGTATATAATTATAGTATATATATATTATATAAGCTTATATATATATACTTCCTATAGATAAGAGAAACGTGACATCGTTACCTTTCCAGTATTTTGTTCGCTTTAATAAAAGAAACTTTTTATTTTCAATTTGTTTCAGAGATATATATATATATATATATAGTATATATAATATTATATATAGATATATATATATAGTATATATGTATATATATTCATATATATAGATATATATATATATATAATATAGATATAAATAATAATATTTACTATATACATATATTATTATAATCTCTATAATTTGGTGCCTGTTAAAATTCAATGTTATCGTATATTAAATTGCTGTTAATACTTTTTTGAAAATAAACAACAACATCTTTTAAAACCTTTTGTTCTATTGACTCCTTTAATAAAACTAAAATTTATTTACTGTTTTGAAATAGTTTTTCGCTTTAATGTAAAATTGTGAATAGATTGTTTGCCATGTGGTTAAGTCCTTTCGTAAAAATGGATGTTTTCTCCAAGATATATGAATTTTAGTAATCTGAGCTATTTTCAAAAATTCTTATTATATCAAGGTTAATCGATGGAAACGTAATTAAAAAACATTCTTGATACTTTTTTTCTAAAAAAAATGTGTAAAGGTTCAGAAAAATGAATCCAGTAATAAAATTAGTGATTGTGACCATAATTACCTACGTAAATATGCTTCTAAACCTTCAAACCTAGTTAGTTTCGGAAAATGGTATCCTTTTCATGCCAAGTTTATAAAAGACCTCAAACCTGACGAAAAGGTGATATAGATTAGCTTTTGTGATTTAGACATTGCCTTAATACTGTAAATAGAAATAATGAAACAGATACATTACGGAAGACTATTAAAATCGTAGGTAGCCCATAACTCACCATCTTACAATTTTCCTAAAAAAAAGGAAAAGATTCAATCTAAGTTTTCAAATGAACTGGTTGCAAACAATTTTCCGTGGTTGGCACTATTTTGGAAATGCAGAGAGGCATTGTGCAAAGTAATGTGTATTCTTTTATTAAGCAAAAAGAGTTTGTTGGGAAAAGAGAGACATCATAACACTATAAGAGGCACTGTTTTCTGAAGTTTCAGAAACTATTATAAAACAGCAATTGAAACAAATTTTATTCAATCATCCAAAAAAACTGGAAAACCATAATAAATTTGTGTAGTGTTTGCAGAAATTTCTAAAAGGTTCTAAGTGCAATACGCCCTTGATATTGCCCAAGCAGATAAAGTATTAATAGGTAAGGTGCCAAGACGGAGGAAATTCGCTTTGAAAATTTAAAATCTAGTTGTTAAATCTTATCTAATATTTTCTGTGGAGAAGACAAGGACTTAGCTTCTATATAAAAAAAGCTGAGTCTGGGGAATTTAGCAAGGGAATAAATCATACATCTGATGGTTAACTTCGTGCTTTATTAAGATTGTCCTGTGTAGAGCTGGGATCACGTTCTGAGAGAATCACTTGGCTAAGTTGCACAATACACTTAGTCCTCGGCAATTCAGATATGAACTATTAAGCTTTTTGAGCAGCTAATTATTAAAAAGAAAAATGTTCCAGGTTTAATGAGGAGCAAAATGGATTTACCTGTTCTGCTGCAATAAAATCTACTGATTCGAAATTGAGCAAAATGACCACATTCTTAGATATGTTGATCAACTAGCATTAACAAACTTAAGGAGGAGAAGATTTCTACTTGGCTTTGTAGCTGGGTAGGACTAGTTGGTTCACGCTACAGCGACTGACTTCATTATTTAACTCATTAAATAGAAGTGGAATATGCCTTTATTTATATGGTAGGAGTCAAAGGTAACCGCATAGGCGCTGCCCAACTGATAAGTGACGTAAAAGGGCGAAAGTTTATAGTCAGATAAAAATAATGTCTACAGCATGTATGTTATACTGCATGCGACATGTATTAAACCCTAGGCTATAGTCCAGGCCGTCATAAAATTACCTACTGTATCATTTTTGTTTAACGTGTAATAGAAACTGTGGGAACTTTTTTTTCTATCGTCGCCAAAAACGAACAATATATTGAAGGACGATACATTACTACTCAAATTTGCCATAAGCACATAAGGCAAGCCTTGCTTTTAGTCTTATGTGAAACAAGTGTGATTTATACAACATGATTCCGTTATTATGAGATTCAAGGAACTCTTTGTAGCAGTGGCTTGCACGTCTCCTCGAAAAATATAAGACTGTGCTCACCGTCGAGTCTTCACTCCAGCGAAGTACCAACTGTTAATTCTTTACTTGAAGATCAGTTTATTGTAACACTTTTTGCCCTTTACAAAGTTCTTTTCATCCACTTTAGGACTATCTAAAACAGTTCAAAAAGTATTGTTGATTTAGTAGAAGCATTGTGACCAATTCTTGTCAATCTAATACGCCGTCATAATGAATGGCGTTCAATTGCGAATCTCGTTTGAAACGCATCTTGAAGAAGTTACGTGTTCTTGCTTTCTGAAATTTAATGCTAAGATTGTCGATTCCACCTCAAGGTGCTTCTCGTCCAAATGAAAAAGTATTGTTAGAATAATAATTCGCAACCAGAGGCATTATTATATTGACATTTCAAAATGGATGAGTTTCGATGACCACCATTTTTGATAAAAATTATTATAAGAATTATTAAAGAACGGTTTCAAAAACATAAGGACTTATTTTGTCCGTTCATTCAGAAATTTTACCCTTGCGATATTATCAACATAATCATAACACTTTGACATAAACCAACTCCAAAGAAGATCGAATATTTGTAAGTCGATAAAAATATCAAAACTTTTCCACATGTGAATTTTTCCATCAATATCATCCTCAAATGGAAATAGTTTTATATGGCTAAAAACATATAGTTTTTTGAAGATAAACATATTCGTATAGTTCTTTAAAACATTAACTATATAAATGGTAAAATAAAGTAACTCAAATTTAATATTTGATTGGCCAACCCTTACTTCCTTAACAACAGTTTACATCATTCAGGCATGCTATAAACAAGTTTTTTCAAATCCTTTTCACATATAACATGAAAACAAATTACAAGTTTATAACATATTAGGTCCCTTTCGTAGCTGGTTTGTTTTTAGTAGACGGATAATTCCAATTTGTATTCATCCATGGAGATTCTCCTATGAATTGAGATCCAGAATCTCTGTGCTTGGCCACTCCACTATGGTATATGGTGTGTTAGGCATTGAAGCATTGAGGATAAACCACTTTTGATCGATAACAAGGTGCACTATCATCTTGGAATATAAAATTTGCATCTCGCAAAGACCATCTTCTTGGCAATGGGAATCAATCTTCTTAGCAGACCACTCAGATAAATTGTTTCCTATTCGTATGCTGTTTTATTCACAAATGGCACCTGCCAACAATGTGAGCGCAGGCTTACAACCCACACCATATGATTTAAGAATAGTTTAATTGATGGTGATAAAATGCCTTGTGTAGAATCTTCTTCCTTTGCGAACGCCTCACAAATGATTACCAGATGACTCTTATGCAAAACGTCGTACTCGTACTAAAAATAAGTAACGTTCGCCATTGATACCTTTAAGTCCAAGTCAAACTGTTATTTTTGGCCCAGGCATCTTTGTCTTAAGCTTCTTTTTGTTATGGAGAGGTTTTCTTCCGGATTTCTGCGACGAGCCTGCGTCAAGCTGCCTTCCAAGAGTCTTTTATGTAGCGTGGTGCTAGAAGTAGCCTAATCTAACATTAGACGCTACTTTATTCCGATATTTCAAGCAGTTCTGGGTACTTGTTAGTTCCTATTAGAGAAGCAGCCGTCCACGCACAAAATTATACGATCCTCCCGGTTGTAGACGTTCTTGGGGCCGACTGACTTGTGTTTATAAGCACTGGCTTGCCAGCTAATCTTATGTCCTATGCTATCTTTATTCTTGACAGTGATTGATTTGCTATTTATAGAAAGCTGTTGTAGCATAGAACGTGCGCTAAGTGCCCCCTCCTTTCCTGACAGCTTTGACCACAGCTTCTTCTCAATCCCTGTATCGACAACCATAAATGAGGACATTTTGTATGTCTAAATAATTAAGGAATAAAAATTCCCGTATTTTTAGACTGGCATAACTAAACCTGCCCACATATTTCGTGATTGGCTACTTAAAGCAGTGTTATGATTGGTTACATTGAGCTTCAAGTTATTACCAGTATAATAGTACAATTGGTGAATCTCTACATTAGCCTACGAATTCTTGTTGTTTCGAAAGAAGTATTTTTGCTCTTTGAATAAAGATCGCTTGATCAGTCTTAGATAACGTCTGTCTTATGTTTAGTAATTACTACTCACTTAAAATTCTTAGTCTATGGGTAAATTTGATTGTGAGAAGGTATAAAGGAATAGAAATACGTTGATAGTGAAAATGTTTGAAAAGAAATTAGAAATTCTACCACTCTATATGACGCCTAGAAGTAATTCGGAATCTTTTTGAGCGAGTTTTGACTATTTAAATTTGATTACAGCACAAACCGGACTAATAGGTAGTAACCGCTTTTTTTTAGAAGATTCCGCAGTTGTATTGTTTTATAGTTTGAAATTTCGGTCAATTATATCTGCAGGAGGACAAAAATACTAAAATTACCACTAAAACTAATACTAGCGAGAGTAGACTAAATAGTGTCTAATAGCTGCTAAAATAAAAATAACTATATTAATTTCATATAAAATACTAAAATGAGCAAAATATTAAGATACATAAGTGAAAGATATATTAATTATGTGACTTATTTATATCCCTCAGCGCAAAATGAAGAGTTGCCAATGAAAACCATGCAATGAAAGAATTTAATAGTTTTCTTACAAAATCTAATAAAGCCTTGCGAAGGAATATCCTTGACACTTGACGGCACAACCGTCTAAGAGTCTTTCTTTGCGACTGAAATGGAGCTGCAGCAATTTGATTCTGGTGAAAGTCAAGTTGGAGGTGAATTTTATAGTTCACTCGAAGTTGAGGTTTTAACACGACAAGTAGCAGTATTTACCATTACTTGAATAACTGAATTGAATTGATTGATTCGCAACGTGATCTGTATTTTTCCATTTGATTTTGACCATGCTCCGTGAATTGAGAGATCACTGCTTGCTTAGCATCAAAGTTTCTCCACTGAGAGCGAGAAGTGGTAATAGAATAACTCCAATGTGAGATACAAATGGAATCACAGTCGACAGGTTTGGGTCGATCTCCCTTTTTAATAACAGCACTCCTCGATCTTTATCGGTCCATCACCAATCATACACTGTTCACATAACTCTACCCAAAAGCCAGAAGGGTCTAGGTTTGTACAACATCCCTGTCAGAACTATAATCTCCAACCTTCAATTCTGTTTTGGTGCCAACCGTCTGATCTATAGAGATTTTCTACTAGTACTGGCCAAATTTAATAGGTAAGGTACCATACATAATCTTCCTGAAAGTCGTTTCCAAAACTCTCCCTTTGAGCAGTTAGAGTATGGCTATAGTCTTGTTTGTAGAGGGAGGAGTTTTTTTCCATAAGGGGCTGGAAACTTCATTGATATGCAGGTGTCTGAATTGTCCATAGAGCTTCAAAGGATTGGCAGCAATAACTTTCCCACAATCATTTAATCTGAACGCAATAGGTTAAAGTCGTCGTGGCAATGTGATACATTGGTGAATTTGAAAATACCTGTTAAAGTATGAAAGTAGTTACGGTTGCTCTTAAACTCTATAAGTTTTATATAGAGATCCTTAACTGTTCGAACCATTCCTTCCAACCGACCCACCGAACTGGAATAGACTGAATCTTTAGTAAGTTTGATGGTGTAGTGATACCTATATTGTATGGTAGAACGTGTTTGAAGACAAAGATTCTAACAGTATATTTTTACCATACCCCTTTGTTGAAATTCCCCCTTGGCATTATCGTGAGTACAAATTGGGAGCGGGATCCATATATACAGATTGGGGAAACGTTTTGGAACTGAAACTGACGTGTAAAAAGGATCGTGGAACATCATTCGGAAAGACATACAACACAGGAATTAGTCTGAATATTAAGCGGGCAGTCGGGAAGAGCGAGTATTGATTAGATACATTTCTTCTGAAGAATTCTTATCATTAATTCTGACATACGAGATGCGCTGTAGCAAGTCAACGCCATAGCGCTCAAAGGACGGCGACTAACATTAACTCTCTATGATGAAGAAGATTGAGTCCATTAATTTGGAGATAAATTTAAAGGGTATAGATGTTAAATTTTTGCGAGTACTATACAGTCCTGACAAAACATCTTTTTACAGCCTGCCTGACCATATGGTAATGCCGATAGAAGACCATTGCTAAGCTCTGATAAAAATTGATAGTGTTTTGAAACACCGCAAGTGGTTGACATCTTTGAATAAAAGTCTCTATGATCAATCTAGTGGAATGATGATCCTTTGCCAAGAAACAATTGACTTTACACATCATCATTAATATAAAAGTGTCTTGGCAACTCTCCCTTTGGATCGGATTAGGCTTTTATCATCTTGAATAAATTAAGTTTGATTTGACACAACAGGTGGAATTTCATCCTTTTTAAAGATTTGAGGGAGAAATAAAATATCTCCTTAGATAAACACATGCGCTGCATTCATCTTCAACCAATAGAGTGGGCTTTCTGATAAACATTCTTCATCCAGCGCCTTTCTTCCTTAGCTAGAATTTGAAGTATTTTTTGAAGTTAATTTTATAAAAGCTATGCACACTTGAGTAATCTTAGAAGTGGTAACAATAGACTAGAAAAAACAACCACATGATGTGTCTACATCTGTAATATCTTTCTTATTGCCTCGCAGACAAACAATTTAAGTTACCTAATATGGCCATTGAGCATTGCATCTAGACAGAAATCCAAGAAGACCCTTAAGCCATTAAGGTGCAATTTTGAAAGAAAAGTAGAGGTTGTAACACCTCTGTTAATCAGATATATGCTGTTTTTTCAGCAGTATTGATGTAAGCATAAGAAAATGGATACTTGACTCTAGGCTCCAACCTTTGATTTTGTGATGTGACTAGACTTTCTTTGAGAGCCTAATTAAATTTACAAGAAAATTTTGCTTTATTTTAGCCTCTTCCAGATAGGAGACCATGAAAGGACAATTGAGCATCTACAATACCCTTCTAATGTTTTTGAACCTGAACATAGAAGTTTAACTCCCCAAAAGCTGATGGGAAGGTGGTTGAAAAATAGAACACAGACATCACAACTCAAAGAGGAGCAAAGCCCTAAGATTTGAGGAGGGGCACCTTGGCTTGGAGTAATATTAAACTTAGATACTGTGACTATAGCTAATAAACGCACAAAACCATAACAGTAGAGGAAAGCAGTCACAAGAAATAACAAATAAAGAGTTTGAGGGAGAAGGTGAGCAAGCACACCTTTCAATTTCAATATTATGTATTATTTAAAGTCTGAACATGAAGTGAAGACCAGGAAGTCTAAACATTCAGCAGGACTTTCTCATTTGCCCATCGAGACCTCTAATTGTCCATAATTTCCTAATTAGTAACCGACCTCTTAAACGTTACGGTAAAAGATATTGCTAGAAGATCAAAAAACCTCTTGGACACAGCGAGTAGTAACAACAATCTTTTTGGTATTTGCATCAGCATTTACTGAAAATTTTGCTAGTTTAACTTATCTGTAAGAAGAACAAAAAGATATCCAAGAACTTTATCTTCTGATTCCTGAGTGTTTGAACTAATTCAACCCTCTATCTTCCATAACATCTTTAAATTGAATGCAGTATTAGAATCCCCAACGTTTTAAGGATGGAAACCACCATCTTTGCATTCTTTGTTGCAATTCTCATCATATCCAAGGTTCCTTTAAATAGTTGTGTATTCATTGCCACTACAACATTAACAGTTTATCACAAAAAAATATATTTATGATGAAGAACTGAGTACATCATCATCCTTCATTATACTGAGCATGGTGCTTAATGATATAATTGAGGATGAAAAGGTGAGGATGTGAAACGAAAAACAATGGTTGAGTATCGATAAGCCTTTAATTAACCATTACTTTTCCAAAAAAGCAAAGCGACTTGCGGTCTTTACAAAAGATAACTAATCTGAAAGAAGGCTGTTTTATATCCGACATGACTATTAATTAGACATCTGATTTGTCTGATACCTGGCATAATGACCTTAACAAGGAGGACATAAGACCTGTGCCAGCTATAGCCAGCCTCATTGGGATGTAAAGAGTTTAGTTTTTAAGTAGAACTAGTTAAACACAGGCCTACCTTCGGGTAGTTACTTATGTTCATGCATTTTGATAACAGGCTCTGTGAGAACCAATATACACTTTATATACCAGAGGGAGAACTGACTGAACCTTCCAAAATATACTCAGCTAATTGTTTGCTGAAAGACATCATTCATCAGCTTTAACTAAATCTGTTTCTTTCTAATTTTTATGACTCTATTAGCACTGCAAGAGAAATGTTTATAGTTTGATGGCACAAAGGTAAGTTTACTCTTCAATCTCATGAAGAGCTATATGATATTTTCCGTCTTTGAACTCTATATCACCTTTGAATTTTCAATCTGTTTCAAAACATCTTCAGATTTAGTTATTATCTCATGACCGTTACTATATCCTAAGGACTTAAAATTGAACATGTTTCTAATCCTTGCTCTACCTCAGAATTACTTAGTAAATTGGCTTTAAAGATTTAAAATAAGAATGTACAGGGTTTAAAACTTAGACAAGGAAAAAAAGATAAGATAAAAAATAGTAAGAATAAAGAGACTGCAATTAAACCAAAGTATGGTAACCTGCAAATTGGATTTTGATTTAGATTTTGATTTTGAATATGATTAAATGATTTTGAACAACTGCTGGATCTTCTCCTATGGGGTTATTGGTAATAAATATTAAATCCTATTTCCAAATGGAATAATAGAAGCATCTCTTAAACTAAATGCAGATCCACTATTCATTTAATCAATTCTGAGTTGAGGGAAAATACTGCTATAAACAATGGCCAATTAAGGGCATATCCAAATCAAAAATATTTTAGCTCTTGTTAGGCAGAATCAGCTAATTTGAAAGATGTTATTTCTCACATTAATTAGAGCCTGATTTACGAACTTAATCTCGTAACTTAATTTAAGATCCTCATCAACCAAAGGAGGAAGGGTGGAACAAGACTGGTCCATATATATCACAATGAACATCTTCAAACTGCGGGTTCTAACACCTAAATAGGTTTTTATATCGTATTGAGATGCTTTGATAATTTCTTCTAATCAGTATAATTGAGTTTGTCAGCATCTCTTTTAGAAGGGTATGGACCTCTTGAGCCACAAGTCGACTAGCATGCCGAACTGCAAGCCGAACTTTGCCCTACAATCATATTCTCTTGTAAAGTGATGGCAAAAATATTAAATTGTTGTTGCTTTGAGACTAATAACTAAGACACTACAATTTTGAGGTTGGAACTTTCCCTTTGCTTAATAAGAGCCTGTATATGACTTCTTTTTATTGCAAACATGGCAACTGAAAGAAAGTTGCTCCTCAAGTCCAGGACACTGATCTGCAGTATGTTTAGTCACTTAACATTTGGGGCATAGCATATATTTCATTACACATTTAATCTTTACTCAATATTTGATTAAACATTGCAATGGTCATCTTACATGACCTTGTGATGAATCAAAACTACAAATTTGAATATTCATAGTTTGCAAAGAAAGAATCATACTATGAAGAAGTCAAATTTAGCAAACAATGTTTGAGGTTTGGAATTCTGCAAAGCAGAATTGGAGTCAGTCCTATTATTAGATTTTAAGGGCTTGCATTGTTACTTTGATTTTCATGTAATTTAAATTTTTATGTTTTAAATTGAATATTTATATTTTAAATTTTGAATAAGTATTATGGAGTACTTGAATTGAAATTTATGTTTATTAGAAAATATTAACATTTTTAACAATATTTTTAAAACTTCATTATAACTGATCGAATATTTGATTTAAATCGGGTAATTGGTATTCAACTTGCGATTAATTTCCTTTACTACCACATTAGGTAATTTTGATAAATCTATGTGGCTAAGTACTACAATCCAGTATGCCTCCTCAATATTTTGAGGTTATTAACTCTCAATTTCAATATATTAATGTCTAATCATTTAAGTAACCTAGTCGCATTATATTGTGTAAATACTGGGTTTTAAATGTAGCTTATTTTTAATGATTTCATCAAATGATGAAATTTTCGTCTAAAAACTCTTTGTGTCTAAAAGTTCAAGAGCCTTATTCATAATTACTATCTATGCTATGAGAGAAAATTGCGATCAAGAGTATGCAATCCTCTTATTATTTTTTTAAGCAGTGAAGAGTTTTAATGGATTCACATAATTTTTCTGTAATCTAAGGAACTTCTTAAATTTCGAATAAAAGTATGAAGCAACTTACAGTCATTCCATTGCCTCAAAGAAACCACAATCTATAGCTCTAAGAACAGATTCACTGAAATGAGATCAAGTTATTTTTTTTTGGAGGGTGGTTGACATTTTGATCCCCTTTAGAATTTAATTCACTTAATTTTGAATTTAATTCGAGCAATATTGTACTTGAATCTGAACTAACACAACCTTTATTATGAAAGCATCAGGAATGAGGGAGTCAACTTCTTTATCATTATATATATTTATATATTTGTATCCTTTTTGTTTAAGCTTTAACAGGACAACTACTTCGTTTGAGACAAGATCTTTTACATAAACTGCATCTTTTTCTTTATTATTATTATCCTGTAGGCCTACTCTCTATCTGACTAAGATACATATCTACTTGTGCTTGAGGGGATGAAATTGGCTTGAACTAGGATAGGCTTAGATTTTTATTTACATTCTAAAATAATAGAAGGGCTTTGTGTCTCTGGGTAGACATTTTCGCTGAATTTGGCTATAATGACCAAAAAGGAGAGAACCTAAAACAAAGATGAAGTAATGAAAGATACCCTACCACCAGGCCAAATTATTTGATTTTAACCATTAATATTCTAGTACCTACAAAAAAAAATAAAAATTTGAAGTTGAAAGTGATCTAGGTCTAGAATGCCTTAACTTGAAATTGAATTTTTTGAGAACAATGAAAATGGCCTCCACCAGGCCAGACTAATTGATTGGAATTTTGCACAAGTTTAGATGATCACAAAATGAATAGGAGTTAATACCAAGCTCAATGAGAAAATAAATTACAATCTATACCCTGCTGAGCCTAAGTTTGAGCTTGAAATTTTTTTAGGAAATGCATTTAATGGAATGTTAGCGCAATGGTGCATTGCTTATTCTAACTCTCATTGAAAAATTTGAATTAAATACACTAAGACTAACTAAACCTAGGACAAAAACACCAATAGGCATTTCGATAGGCCCATGTGCTTCTTACTTCTAATATTTTCCCACGTTCAAATAAACTTTAATTTTAAATGATTTTGACCTAATAATACAGCAAACATATCGAAAACTGCTATACTTTCGGGAGAAGTTATTTGTGTAATGCAATGATGGCACGAGATTATCAAGACTTGCAACAAATCCGTTCGTTAAGACCAATATAGATTACAACAGAGAAAATTTAAATTAAAGCAGATTTATTAGGTTACAAAAAATTCTTTGAAAGATATAAGGAATTAAAGAAAGTGATATAAGTACAAATTGTGAATCTTACATTAGCCTTACCGAGATTTGTTGTCTTTCAAAGAATTTTTTGGCTCTTTGAAAGAATCTTGACCTAGTCCATTATATAAACTCTGCCTTTATGGTTTAGTAATCTATCACTTAAAATCTTAGTTAGGGTAATTTTGATTGTGAGAAAGTAAAAGAAATAAGATAGGTTGATAGTGAAAATAATTGAAAATAAATGAAGAAATTTACTCTATGCCCTTTACATGTTTGATTTATTAAATTTGATCACAAACCCGACTAAATTTTCCGCTTATTTTTTTTAGAAGTATTTCCGCAAGTTGTTATTTTTAGTGAATTGTCTGTCAATTATAAATCGAAGTGGAACAAAAATATAAATTCCCACTAAAACTAGTTACTTGTATATACTAATAGTTCTTACTATCCTAAATACAAAATTATCTATATCCTAAAATAGAAATACTAAAATGATCAAATAGAAGATATATATGTGACAGTATTATAATGTTTTTATAATTGAGCTTCATGTAATGAAGCCAATTTTTCAATCTGAAATTTGGTTTTCTCAATGTCAGTGTTTTCTGTTCTATCAAACTATATATGTTCGTATTGCCATAATTTTATAACCATTGGAAAATTTATTAAAGCTAATCTTTAAATGATATATAATACATAAATGTACCTTTATTTAACAGGTGTCCCATTTCTTACGAAAACGGCATTATATATTAAAGTATATATATAATATATATATATATATATAATATATATAATTTATATATATAATTAGATATATATATTAATATATAATTAATATATAATATTATATATGTATAATATATATATATAATGTATAAATATATTATAATAGTATAATATATATACATATATATTAATATATATAATATATATACTATATTATATATATATATTATATATATATATATATTATATTATATATATTAAATATTATAAAAATATATTATATAGATATATATATATATTATAAATATATAGTTATAATATATATATATATAATATAATCATAATTTAATAAATATAAGTATATAGTGAGTGTTTTAGATGAAAGGTCAGTATAGGGGCGTTGAGGTGTGTATAGCGATAGCGTGTGAGGTTATATAGTGGTGGGCTTTGTCCTGATGGTTGGTGTAGTAAATGTAGAGGTTTCGTATTGGTGTGATAGTGCGGTGTAATATTAGGATATGGTGTTCATGGGGTTGTTTGATTTGGGGTTGGGAATTAGTGGTTGAGAGGAATGCCGTTTCTTCCTCGGTGCGAGTGTTGGTCGTCAGGTACGATTGTATCCCGGTTAGTTTGTGGCCGTTACTCGTCCGAGCTCGGATGACGTAGGCTATATTTACGCCGTGTCGTGTAGACGGTTTGATGATTTGTAATTATGGTTGGTGTGACTGAGTTTGTGGTTGCCGCAGGGGCTGCGTGATGGCTCGTTGTCTTTACTTTGTGACATGTTGATTGTGGATAGTAGCGATCGACGATTGTATATCTGGGGATCGCGCTAGCTATGGTGTTCGAGCGTATACTTCGATTAACGTTAATAGATTGTATTAGTTTTATGAGATATAGAGATAGTTTTGCATCTGCCAGATACCTCCTTCGATTTTTGTTTTCTCTCTTAAGGTCGATTAGAGTGTTTTAGGTTTAATTGCTCTGTGAGAGGAGGGGTGTTTATAGATGAGTAGGTCTACGTGGTTTTTGAGATGGTGATGTGTGCATGATCTTTCTCGCTGAAGTAGAATGGTTTCGTAGAGAGTTTTACTGTCTCTCGTTTTGTAAGAGGTCGTGAGAGCTCTTCGGTTATGTCTTTGGACTGCCGAGTCGGTTGAGAGGTGGCTTTTCTAATTGTATAGCCTATTATATCAAGTGTATTTTTAACTTCTTTCAGAGCAGCAACGAAATTTTTTAAAGTTAGGTAACTTGCTGTACTAAGAGATGAGGAAGAACTTGACCTTTTTTTCTTGATATCCGCAGTCCGCATAGCCTTATCAGACTAAACTTCAAGAATCTAGAAGCTTTTCATCCCAATCTTCTGAGCTTTCTGAAAAGAATTGAGAAGCGTGTATCAAGGGATAGTCGGTGCTGGTGTGTGTGAGTATGCATTTCAATGATGTAAGTGATCGTGTGCGTGTATCGTGGTTTTTGTTTGAGTCCCATTCGTCCGCTGTGGCAGGGATTTCACCTGTTTCTCATGGCTCTATGTGTGGATTACTTTTGCAACCGCGGCTTTGTTGAGATTTGTGGCTTGATTATGTGATAGTCGAATCTTTGGTGTCATGATAGGATGGTGAGCAGTTTCTGGTGCTTTGATCTGCGGTTCATTGTGCTGTTAGTAATCTTGCTCAATATCGAACACAGCATATACGACTGTGTCCCGTCGTTGGCGGTACGAGTCGTGTCATTCATGAGAGTTAGTTTTTATTAGAGATAGGTGAGCGCTTCGTTGAAACACACTTAAGATGGGTGATTTGAAGGATCTGGATGAGGTATTGTATAAGTAAATGACTCTGCGGCTCGGTAGCTTGGAGTGTTTTGTGATTGTCTTCGAGCTCTGTAGGGTGCTTATTGTATATGTGTCAGTTACGGTGTGTTGAGGTGTAGTTCTGTTAGGTGATTTTGGAGAGGTAGAGGTTGGTTGTGGTGAGATTTGGTGGGTATTTTTCTATAAGTACCGGAGTTGAAATAGAATGTATTGATGTGGATGAGCATTGCTGTAATTGGGTTGCTACGTTCTATTAATCTAGACATTATAGCAGTAGAGGGCTGTACGATGGCAGTGGTGTGCACTGGGTTAGCGTTCCCTGTATGTGGTAGTTGTTGGTCGTGCTGATAAGGTTGTGTGTTGGCGTGTGATTTGAGCTTTTATTGTAGGATTGGTATTATGTGAGGAGTCTATCGGCTCGTAGGCGAGTAACTAGTATGGCTTTGCAGATGACGTTCGTGTTCGAGTTCTTAGCTTGCGGGCGTGAGGCATGTTGTCGAGAGGTATGCTTTCGATGACTCGTCTCCATCACTCGTATCACGGCGTCATCTTGGTCTTGGGTTGTGATAGTAGCTTCTCTGTTGCTTCGTCTGCGAGCTGCGTTTGTTCAGGCTGTTGGTTCGGAACGACTGCGTGACTCTCGTTTTGCTGATCGACTAATTGCTGTTTCTCAGTTGGCTGTGTTGTTTTGATTGTTGGATAGCGTGTTCAGGTGGCAGTTGTCAGCCATGTACTCGGGTAGGTTGACGTTCGTTCGTCGGGTTTGCTGTAGCGCTGTATCTCTCTGCGTTCCGTGATGTGATAGTGCTGTTAATGGTGGTGGTTATATCTACGGTTTGCGTGTCTATTCTGGTAATATAGTTTTGTACCTGTGATTATGCGCGACTGTCACGCGGACTTTCAAATATTAGTCTTGCTACTGTGAGTGTGCGTGAAATACGTCTGGTACATTCGCACTGCTATGTTGTTCTCTAATGAACTGTATCGCTGTGAGTAGTGTGACTTCCACTGCCGTTGATCGGTTCGGTTCTTCAGACTGCGTGTGCGCAAACTTGCTCTTGATTGAGCGCTATATGCGTTGCGAGAGTCCTAAGGATGTGTGTAAGTGGGTACCTCGTTAGCGTTGGTGTGTTGGGCTACTGTGTGTGATTTAGTGTGCAAAGGCTCGCTTATGGTGGTCAATTGTGAGTAGTGGTTAGCTATACTTGTGTTGCGGTATATGATGATATGAACTATACAGACTCATTGGGTTGTTACGGTGCAACGTCTCGAGTACTAACGAGAGAGATTTCTTGTTCGCCGTAGTCATAGAGAGATCGATTAGTAAGGTGTCTCATGCGTTAGTGCTATTAGTATTATGTTCAATTGCAGCGTTGTGTGTGTGAGGCTGGTGAATGAGGTATCTGGTTGATGTCACGTTTTGCGGAGTAATGTATAGTGATGCCACACGCGTGATCGGAGTCTGTGCGAAGGGATACTTGCGGTTCCATGGCAGGCTCTGTTCGTGTGCGGTCCGTGTTTTCTGTGGTTGTATGTATCGTGTACTTCGATGTCTCAGCTTGCTGGGCCTCGTGTTATGTGTTTTTCTGCTCTATTGTGATGAGCTGCGCGCTGACTAATATGAGATTGAATTATACAAACGGTGTCTGGCTCTTATGTGTGTCCTGGAATGGGCGTCGAGGACTTACTCGGTGTGTGTGTTCTGTGACGCGGACATTATGACGTGGTGTCAGATTGATGCGTTGATTTGTTTCACTAATTTCGGGGTGGGTTGCGTTTGGCGGGTAGAGTTGTTGTCTATGTGCTTCTTGCTAATGTGGGCGGTTGTTCTTTCTTGGTTGTATTTTGTCTTTTTAGGTTTGTTTCGTTCTGTGGATTGAAGTGCCTTTCCGTGGGGGTCACTGGGTGGGGTGCCTTGTCGTCTCTGGCGGCTTGGTGGCTCCGTGACGAAACAAAGTTAGCATCAGATCTTAAAGTAAGTCTGCGATAGTATGGTAGTTACGTTGTGATCGATTCAGTTCATAAGCATCTCACAAATAGAACCTTTCTGAGGTTTAGTTCCAAAATATTCTGGGTCAATATGCCTTTGACTCCTCTACCGCTCTCGTACCTATTCACGAATGCACCATAATTATCTGACACATACCTACATATTTTATACTTAACCGGCTTCCCTCTAAATATTTTAATACTCGAGACACATTTCTAAAATGTTACGGACTACTATTGACGGATCGTGTATATCTTTGACTAGACCCTGGACTAACCTCTGATCTCCTAACCCCATAAGAACTACCTTATGGTGCGCCTTAAGAGGTTCGTTCCGATCGATCTGCAACCGTTACCTCTTACCATTGCAATAGCTCTGGAACATGCCGGGATGCGTATGGGATATCTATACCACAGAAATAATTCAGAACCTCATATGAATCTTATCTCGACGCATGAAGGCAACCATCAAAGCCAGGATCAGTGTACTCATAATGATTGCACAGTTGATCATACCGTCATATATCAATGCAAGTCTGAACATTTAATACAACGATTTTGTTATATATATATAGTTATATATAATTATATAGTAAATATATATATATATATATATATATATATATATATACTATATATATATATATATATATATATATATATATATATATATATATATATATATACTATAATTATATATATAATATATCACCTCCCGAATGGAAAGCACTGGCGTCATGCGGACTCAATCCCGTAAAGAGAGGATTCACACGAATTCTCCTACGTAAGCCAGTGCCGTAAACAAAAATTTCGCTGTAATTCTTATATATTATATATATTATTATATATATATATATATATAATAATATAATATAATATATATATTATATAGTATATACTATTACTATATATATATAATTATATATACTATATATAAGATATATAGTAAAATAAGTTTCTTCTGACCTTGGATTTCGATACATGAAATATATACCGATACCGATAACTATCGTCATCGATATATAAATATATAGCCGAAGAAGTTTTTAAATCTCCCCAAACGACGTGGAGAATATAATACTAATTATATAATAATTATATATATATAGTTATTATATATACTATATATATACTACACCATATATATATATATATTATATAATAATATATATATATATGTAACTATATATATATATATATATATATATATATATATATAATAGTATATATATATATATATATATATATAATATATATATTAATATATATATATAAATATATATATATATATTAATATATATATATATATTATTAAGTAATATATATATAGTTATATATATATAGATATTATATATATGATATATTATTATATATATTATATATATAGTATATATATATATATATTATATATATATATAATATATATTTTTATTATATATATATATAAGATATATATAAATTATATTATATATATCATATATATATTTATATATATAATATATAATAAATATAATATAATATTATATAATATGTCAGCCTAGAAGAGCACCAATCCATATCTCAAAAAACTACACACAGCTACCCCGGGAAAAAATACATTGCTGGAATTCTGGTACAATTTTAGTGCGGAAAAGTAAAAAAAAAAATTTTTGTTAAATAATTATAGTAATATTAGTAAGAAAGCCTATCTAGAGACTTTTTATACGTTACTCGTTAAAAATAGACTTTCTAGTAAATTTTGTGTTTTTTTTTAACTAAAATACCTCCATAGGTAACCCGCACCGATGGCAGGAGTCGGTCTCTCGGCCTCCGGGAACACGGGTTTGGACTATTCCCACTCCCTTCCGGGACGGCTCTTCCGAACCCCCGCTCTTTGGTTTTTGGGTGTCGCGGGTCCGCCCCTCCCCTACGGGGTAATGAAAACGTCCCCCCGTGTTCCCCGCCGGCTCACCCCTAAATTGCCGTGTAATACATTTACAAATAATATATACTATGTCCCCCCCGCCGGCTCGAGCTCCCCCCACCAAAAAGCATTTTATGGTTTTTATCTTTTATTTTGTTACATTTGCCTAACAAAAATTTTATCAAGGATTCCAAAAATAGTATTCTTTCCCTGTAGCTATGTATTTGAGTATGGATTGGGCCTTCTAGAGGCTGGCATATATATATAGACATTAAACAATTAAAATTAATTAAATCTAAAACTGTTGGTTCACTGACATCTAAAAAGGTTACTACCCTTGAAAACTGTTTCGTTATGTACTAAGAAATACATAATTAAAAGGGCATAAGTGTAATAACCTATATTTGAAAAAAAATATTTGGGGAAACAGTATAGCTTCGAGCAAACAATGTTTACTAAACAATAAAATGTAACTTTTCTCCTACTTTGTAATTTCACATTCTTGTGAACACTTTTCTACAAAACTTTTTATCTAGTATCAAACTAAAATGTTGCAGCAATTGCTCGTAACACGATCAATTCATTCTCACAAATTAGAATAAATCTTCAAATTCATAATTTTCAAAGAAAAATTGGAGTGAGCAATTTGAAAACCTCACTAAACGTAAAAATTTATGACCTTCAAATTTATATATACAGTAGATATTTGAAAGTTTCCAATAATACTTAATGTCCTAAAAAAACTATAACTACTATATATATATATATTATATAATATAATATATATATATATATAAATATATATATAATATATAATATATTAAATAATATATATATCTATATATATAGTATATATATATATATAATTAATATAATATATATATATTATATAATTAAATATATATATAATATATAAATATATATATAATATATATAATAATACTATATATATATATATATATAGTATATTCTATGAATAGAATTTAGATTCTCGTGAATCTTGGGAAGTTCCACACACTTCAACGCAAATGGGATTTTAAAACTTAAGATCGTAGAGAAACTAAAGTATATCCCAACTATAATAAGTATATAATTATATATAATATATATATATATAATTATATAATATAATAATATATAATATATATATATAAATAATATATCTATAATATATATATACTATATAATATATTATAATATATAAATACTTATTATATAAATGAGCAAAGCAACTGTGCAGAAAAAATCTAAAGCCCGCAAAACCACTCATTTCTTAAGTTGTTTAGAAAGGAGTTTTGCGATCCTTCAATTAAGTACCAAGAAGAAAGTAAACAACAAAGAATATACTTAAGGAAGACGAAGGTTGAGTTGTTGTTTTCGATGAAGATGTTTGGTGGTGAATTAGAAAAAGGGAGGGAGAGTGTGTGGAATAGATTATGTAGAAAAAAGGCTGGAAGCCCCGCTTCTCTCCCTTCTATTCGACATATTAACACACAACTCCGCCCGAAGAATATTAGTGCATCTGAACACTACTTGGTTTCAATGTCCAATGCTATAAATTTTGAGGATCAGATATTATTCTTCAGGGGGCTGCCCTACTCAGTAGGCAGACGACTTTCAAAAGAAAGAGTAATGAGGGGCGACGTCGTCATATGGGAGTGGAATGGTAAGAAGAATAGAGGAAGGCATTAATGAAAACGAAGTTGAAAGAACTAATATGCTGCAAACACAAAACAATATCTAAAATTTTAGGTTATGTAAAGTTTTTAATTAAAATCAAAAACTTACAATGATTTACCATTTTCTTATAATAATGTGTTTTCAAAATATTTTTAATGTAGACTATTAGCACATACTTCATTCATTTGAACCCTCGCAATAAAGCATTTACTCTACCCATTCCCTCCGTAATACATTTAAATAAATTCAAGTTTGGTTAAAATAAAGAAAATATATTTCGAAAATTTACTGCCTAAAAGATTTTAATTACATTTAAAAAGGAAATTATTGAAAATATTACAAATAATTATTGAAAATATAAATTGAAAAAATTTAAAAATAAAAATACTTGAAGGCTGGCAAAATAACGAGCCAAGGGTTTCACTCTTTTTTATTTTGACCTTCACCTGGGTTTGTGTCGGAGTCGGAGTCTGAATAGCAGTCGGTGTCGGAGCCGGAGTCGAGATCATCATCAGTCAAATTCCTATGTAAATTAAATAAACTTTCGAGTCCAAGCTTTCTATGCAAATTATATCGTTGACGATTTGCTTGTCTCACATGAGGAGAATATATCGGGATATCATAAAGTAGATGAGGCTGCAAATTGGTCAAAGGATTTGCACTAAGAGGTATGATAGAAGGAGGACTTCTTCCTTCCTGAGGAAAATTATTTCGGAAATTGGAATACCGATTGGAAAGTCTTTCACGATTTCTTTCAAGAATAACCTCTTCATTCAACAGCCTTTCTAGACGAGATAACCTTCTGACATCTAAAGATTGAGACTGAGGTCTCAGGTGGCGAGATATTCTTCTGAGAACAGCAAAATATCGTTCCTTCAAATTTCGTTGACGTTCCAAATGCTGATTAGGAATCGCCTCGTGTTGAGAATCCCTTCCAGGTTCAGAGTGTAGGCCCGTATTTCTCACTCTTTCTGTAGCCTCATGTTGAGAATCTCTTCCAGGGTCAGAGTGTAGGCCCATATTTCTCACTCTTTCTGTCACATCCTTTGACACCTCTTTCAGTGTTTCAGAGTGCAGGCTCCCTATTTTCACTCTTTCTGTCGCCCTCAATCTGAGGAATTTCTGGCAGCTTCAGATTGTCTAACCCTATATTTCTCACTCTTCTGTACATCCTCCACATTACTGCAAAAAATTAAAAAACACAAAAAAAGAAAAATAAATATTTGCAACTTAAATTTGATTTCTTAAAATTGGTTTTTAATAATAATAATAATAATATTAATAATAATAATAATAATAATAATAATAATAATAATAATAATAATAATAATAATAATAATAATAATAATAATAATAATAATAATAATAATAATAATAATAATAATAATAATAATTATTTGTCAATCATATTTCAATCCACATTCCATATTTCGATGTCAAGACTTTGTTGTAAGACCGAGAAGTACCACATGACGATTAACGCGGTCGAGGTAAGTTTCAGGTAGGGGTAGGGAGGGAGCAGTAGCAGGGGAAAGTGTTAGACTGATGGAGAATGTAGAAGAGTAGAGAGTGCCTTGCTTATTGTATGCGGATGATTTTGTATTGTGAGAGGAATGAAGGGAAAGTTTGAAAGGATTGGTGGAGATTTGGCAGGGTGTGGAAAAGGAGTGGTTTTAAAGTAGATGTTGATAAGAGTAAGGTGAGATGGTGGTGGATGAGGAAAATCACGTTGGATTGGAGGCAATTATAACAAGTATTTGACTTTAAATATTTAGGCTAAGGCTGGCCGAGCATCGGAATTTTGGCCACCACACCGCCCCAGAAGTTGTGTTTGTGGCATCGCACCTCTATGTTTTAATGCGCATCGCGCTCCGCACCGTACCATAACACGTGTCAGACCTCATCGGGACATTGGAATTGTGTGCAGCACCACACCACACCAAATTTTGCGCATCGCACCGCCGTACCTTGTGCGTCGCCCAACCCTAATTTATTCTATACGTTGCATGTAAAGTTAAAGGTTGATGCCGAGTGTGGTTGGAAAGTTGTGAATGGTGGTAAGGTGACTGGTGCAATTAAATCTTTACTGAATGCAAGAGAACTAAGTCTCGAGTACGATAAGGTTCTACTTGAGGGTACGTTGTTACCGGTATTATTGTATATTAGTGAAACTGTGGTGTGTAATAAGTGATATACATCTAAGGTGCAGCTGTTCAGATGCATAAATTTAGAAGAGTGTCAGTTGTTAAAATAAAAAAAAGTTGAGAAATGAGCGTATTAGGTAGCTGTGTGGTGTGACCAAAGGCGTGAATGAAAGGATAAATGAGAGTGTATTAAGGTAGTTTGGTCATATATAAAGCATGAATGATAATAATAGGTTGGTTAAACAAGTGTATAGTGGTGAGTGTGTTTGGAATCGACGGGATGGGAAACCAAAGGAAAAGTGAACTGAAGTAGAAAAACAGTGTCTGAAGTCTGAAGGAAAGGATTGCATGTGATAATATTGAAGAGCTGGTATTTAGTCGTTGCAGGTCAGTCCCATGATGATGTACTGTAAGATCTGACTGAGAGTGCTGGTTAAAAAAAGTATTTGGAATGACGAGTTTGATGACAGCTTCCATCATTACTGTGATGTTCTATCAGTTTCAGATTCTGACTGACAAATGATATTTTTCTGAATGTTCTTTACTTAGCTTCCTTCCCTGGTTTGGTTGTATTCTCTATCTTATTTTCCAAGAATTTCATTTTGATGTTTCTTATTTTCCAAGAATTTCATTTTGATGTTTCTTATTTTCCAAGAATTTCATTTTGATGTTTCTTTTTTTCCAAGAAATTACCTCGCGGTCTATACGTTAAACGAGGAATAAACTGAGTTTTTTTTTCTTCCAAACATATTCACATAATCACTCAACAAGTAGGTAAACAACAAAAAATATTAAAATAAGCAGTAATTTACTATATCCTGTTCTTGTAATAAACAATATTCGTATTTATTATTAAGTAAATTTAAGTCTATACTTTCGCTAGGTAGTCCTAAAATTATTCTGAACCTGCTCATTCTGAAATATGAATAATTATCTGCTATATTCAAATATATGTCAGAGATATGATATATATGTAGTTGTCAAAGCCTACATACATATGATGGGGCTGGACAGTTATAGCTTGTATAATATACGCTCTGTACTTGTATGAATAATATGATACCAGGACTCTCAACTTAACTTCTCAGTATTTAAGTCTCTAGTTTTCAATTCTAATTGTGATAACTTATAATGTATAACTTATTAATGATTTTACAAGAATGATGAACTAATCTATTCACAACTAGGATATCACTTACTATTGTGTAAAAGTATTTCATATTCGGGTTTTTAAAATTAAGTTATTAATTAAAATAAACAATGGCTGTGCTTTTGGAGTTGCTAAAGGAAAACCGCTAATTGAGATTTTTAATATTTTTATGCAAAGAAAAAAAAATTTATTGTTTTTTTACAATTCTTATATAAACCGCCGTAACATTCAAAAAGAAGAGCTTTTTTTTAGTCACTAAAATAAAAACCACTAATCGGCGTTTTTAATGTTTTTATGTAAAAAAAAAAATAAAAAAAAAAAAAGGCGTTTCTATACAACTATTAAGAACCGTAACATTCAAACTATTTAGGTAGAAACTTAGATTATATTTTGCTGCCCTAAAATTAAATTACGATCGTATTTCTAAAAATTAAAATCTGCCTTGAGGAAAAAATAAACTTACCTCTAAAAAATTTATAATAAAAATAAGAATTAAAATATGTGGAGTTTTCCATTAGCCACGTTATAATATATATATATATATATATATATATATTTATATATATTATATATATAATATATAATATATAGATAAATATTATATAATTATATACATAATTTTATATATATATATAATATATATATATATTATATATTATATTTATATATATATTATATTTCATTCTCACACTAATTCAATCTCGAAGATCGAAATTGGTCAGGGAAAGTATTTGTACGGTTTCTGACCAAGTGGTATTATATTATTTAAAATGCAAGGATATTGAAGGATTGATAGATAGCCAAGCCCTGATTCAGCTCAATTCAGCCGGAGTAACTTACACCCGGACATGGTTCGCATCCTAATAACGAGACTTTTAATAAGCTAGATAAGCGGTCACTTTTTGAAGGCTATTTACCATAAAGCGGGTTAGATATTAGCAAATATATAAGAAAAGTTATATATATATATAATATATTTATATATATATTATATATATATATATATATATATTATTATATATTATTATAATATTATATATATATGTTAATATATATATCTTTTATTATATATATTATATATATATATATATATATAATATATATATATATATAATATAATATTATATATATATCTTATATATAATATATATATATATGTATATATAAATATATATATACTATATTATAAATATATATATATATTATATTTATTATATATATATTATATTATATATTATTATATATTATACATAATATATCAGGGGCGTATAACATAGGGTAGGCAGGTAGGTGCTCTACCCAATATTTTTTAAGTCTTTTTAATAAAATAATTAAATTGGCTAAGTAAAATAAATTATTAGAATTTATAGAAAGTGTAAAAAAAGAAACTGAATTTATAAAATATAATTTAAAGAAATCAACTACTTTAAGTATGAACAATTATAAAATTAATTCATTTTGGAAATTTCACTTCTACTCTGT
>JABUQX010088083.1:47500-48909 GCA_015478945.1 Trachelipus rathkii
TAATAATAATACTAAATAATAATAATAATTGATCAATAATACTAATTAATATATAATAATCTATAATAATAATTAATAATTAATAATAATAATATATAATGATAATTAATCAATAATAATAATAATAATAATTAACATTAATAATAATATTATTATTATTATTATTATTATTATATTATTATTAATTATGATTAATTATTTTTATCATTATCATTGTTATTAATTTTATTTATTAATATATTATTATTAATAAATTATAATTAGAATTATTATCATCTATTATTATCATTATCATTATCATTATCATTATTATTCTCATTTATCATTATCATTATTCACTTAATCATTATCAATAGGTATTTTAATAATTACAGTGAATTCCTGACCTTTTATTATTATTATTAATTATTAATATTATTATTTATTATTATTATTAAGAATAATTATTTGAATTTTATAATTATAATTATTAATAATAATTATTATAATTATTATTATTATTATTATTATTATTATTATTATTATTATTATTATTATTATTATTATTATTATTAATTATTATTATAATTAATAATTATAATTATACTTTAATAATATTATTATTATTATTATTATTTTAATTATTTATTGCTATTATTATTTATTTTTATTATTATTATTATTATTATTATTATATATTATTTTATTATTATTAATTATTATTTCAATGATTTTCCAAAATAGTAAATGTTCTTTCAAGGAAATTTATATTTTTAGATCTCTTGCAAAGTTGTGCGACTTTTTGTTCCTCCATATTTTAATTTCAATTCCAAAAATTAAGACACAAACAATTCCAATTTCTAAGTATCAAAGTTTCCTATCCTGGAACGAAGAAATAGAAATACTGAGACAAATATCTTCAATTCTATGGATTTAATTTAAGGCTCCTTATCAAAGTTGGTAAAAGCTGAAAATTTACAAATCAAAATGCCAATAATTGTGGGGGTGAGGGTTTGGGTGGGGTAGAGTTAATGGGGTTATTTTTGACACGTTTTGGTGAGAACGAGAGAATATTGGGTGGGAAAAAGTTATTTATTAGTTTTATTCGGATAATAAATAAATTAATAGAAATGTATATGAAATGAAATTTGTGGATAGTATGGCTCTGCTCTATATATAATATTATATAAAATAAAATATTAGTTTATATATATATATATATATATATTATATATATATATATATATATATATATATATATATATATATATATATATATTTAATTAATATATATATATTATTAAATATATATATTTATATTATATATTATATATATATATATAATATATTATAATATATATATTATATTTATATATATATATATATATACTATATATATTATATATATATATATATATTATATTTTATAT
>JABUQX010088084.1:0-7500 GCA_015478945.1 Trachelipus rathkii
TGTATATATATATATATACGTAGACAGAGTGGGTCAGGGGTTCAACCTCCTGAAATTATTTTAGCGATCAAAATTTTGATTCCTTAAGTCTCAATAATAATAATAATAATAATAATAATAATAATAATAATAATAATAATAATAATAATAATAATGTTTTAACAAATGTAATATAAGATTTTGGATGCTTTTTTCAAGCTCCTGAATGTATTTCTCAACAGAAGAAGCCTTCAAATATTCTGAACAAAACAAAACAATTGGATTTAAGTACAGTACCAAGTCAACCGCATTAATTCTCGGACATTTTCAAGGAATAAATTTTACTTTTAAAACGATTTTGATAAAATAACAAAAATAAATAAATAAAATTAATAACCAAAAGCTAGAGAAGTTAACTTACATTACTTTTGTCATTTAAATATGTTTAAAAAATTCAACATTTTGTTATATTTTATGTTTATTACTGGTTTATGTTTTCTTAAGAGTTAACGACTCCCCCCTCTAGGCGCACCATAAAATCATTTTACTTGTTATAATGGATGTTTCTTTATGCTGTTATCGGGATTTTTGTGGTGTTCTTCATTAAAATGTTGAAATATTTTGCTCGGTTTATACTTATGCTGCGACATTCTCATGTTGAGGGTATTCGTTGTGTATCCGATATAAGAGGCGTTACATCCACTTTCAGAACATTGAAATCGGTACACAACGTTACTACTCTCACCATCCGAAAGCGCTTCACGAGTAGAAAAGCACGAGCTCAGTTTCAATGGCTTATAGTAAGATCTTAATATAAGCTTCTTCCCGTCTTTTGCTTTAATATGCTCTTTTAAAATTAATTTTAATTTGTTCTCTTCCTCTTTTTTCTGACTGATATTTTCAGTTTTATAATACACTACGAGCTTATCGTTTTCGTTTTCTTTGATGGTATTGGTAAATAAATTATTTAAAGTGTTCTTTATAGTTTTCTCTATAATATATTGGGGGAAGTTATTGTTTATTAGATTCTGCGTTATTCTTTTAATTTCTATATCAAAAAGGGTCCAGTCAGACGATATCTTAAACGCTCGGTGAACTAAAGTCTTTATGGTACGATAAGCTCGTAGTGTTTTATAAAACTGAAAATACAGTCAGAAATAGAGGAAGAGAACAAATTAAAATTAATTTTAAAAGAGCATATTAAAGCAAAAGGCGGGAAGAAGCTTGTATTAAGATCGTACTATAAGCCATTGAAACTGAGCTCGTGCTTCTCTACTCGTGAAGCGCTTTCGGATGGTGAGAGTAGTAACGTTGTGTATACCGATTTCAATGTTCTGAAAGTGGATGTAACGCCTCTTATATCGGATACACAACGAATACCCTCAACATGAGAATGTCGCAACATAAGTATAAACCGAGCAAAATATTTAAACATTTTAATGAAGAACACCACAAAAATCCCGATAACAGCATAAAAGAATGCTTCTCCATCATAACAAAAGAAAAAAATAATTTTATGAATTGCGCCTAGGAGAAGTTGTTCTTAAGGAAACATAAACCAGTGATAAACATAAATATAACGAAATGTCCAATTTTAAACATCTTTAAATGACAAAATGTCAATGTAACTAACTTCTCTAACTTTTAAATTTATTATTTTATTTATTTATTTTTGTTATTTTATAAACCGTTAAAATATATTAAAAAATAAAATTTATTCCTTTAAAAATGTCCGAAGTGTACGGACGAAAGCTTGGTACTGTACTTAAACCAATTGTTTTATTTTATTCAAGAATATTAAAATTCTTCTGTTGAAAGAAATACGTTCAGGAGGCTTGAAAAGCATCAAAATCTTACATTAAAATAAATGCTGATATTGAGTTTTTTAGAAATAATAATAATAATAATAATAATAATAATCATCAAATCAAATCAAAAAAATATTTTATTCTCTCTAAAAATATTACATGGTTGTATATTTACAAATTTATATTAATACAAGTAATAAATAGATGAGAAAAGGGCTACTAGGGGACGTTTCATCCATTGAGCCCAAAATAATAATAGAATGGAATGGAATGGAATGGAATGGAATGGAATGGAATGGAATGGAATGGAATGGAATGGAATGGAATGGAATGGAATGGAATGGAATGGAATGGAATGGAATGGAAGGAATGGAATGGAATGGAATGGAATGGAATGGAATGGAATGGAATGGAATGGAATGGAATGGAATGGAATGGAATGGAATGGAATGGAATGGAATGGAATGGAATGGAATGGAATGGAATGGAATGGAATGGAATGGAATGGAATGGAATGGAATGGAATGGAATGGAATGGAATGGAATGGAATGGAATGGAATGGAATGGAATGGAATGGAATGGAATGGAATGGAATGGAATGGAATGGAATGGAATGGAATGGAATGGAATGGAATGGAATGGAATGGAATGGAATGGAATGGAATGGAATGGAATGGAATGGAATGGAATGGAATGGAATGGAATGGAATGGAATGGAATGGAATGGAATGGAATGGAATGGAATGGAATGGAATGGAATGGAATGGAATGGAATGGAATGGAATGGAATGGAATGGAATGGAATGGAATGGAATGGAATGGAATGGAATGGAATGGAATGGAATGGAATGGAATGGAATGGAATGGAATGGAATGGAATGGAATGGAATGGAATGGAATGGAATGGAATGGAATGGAATGGAATGGAATGGAATGGAATGGAATGGAATGGAATGGAATGGAATGGAATGGAACAATAACAATAACAAACAATAACAATAACAAAACAATATTGAATAAATAACAATAATAAATAAATACAACGAAGATAATAATAAGAATAATGAAAATAATAATAATAATAATAATAATAATAATAATAATAAAATAATAATGGAATAATGGAATAACAATAATAATAAAATAATAATAATGGAATAATAATAATAATAATAAATAATAATAAATAATAATAATAATAATAAATAATAAATAAATAATAATAATAATAATAATAATAATACACAATAATAAATAAATGGAATAACAACACATGGAATAAACAACAATAGTAATGGAATGAAACTAAATTAAAAAAGGTCGAATATCTGTTTATTTCTTTAAAATAGTAAATTTTGTAATAAAAAATAAAAAACAACAATATATAAATTAAGAACATGGCGCGATATTATTTGTATATATTTTTAAAAAAATTCTTTTGGCCTCGTATGAACAAAAATTAAGGCACGTCCAAAATGGGACGTCCAAAATGATTGAATAATAAAATAACAATAACAACAAAATGGATGATAATAATAATAAATGAAATAATAAATAATAAATAATAAATAATAATGGAATAAGGTAATAAATGTAAAGTTCAGTCCCACAATATAATAATAGTTAAATCGGTTTTCATAGCATCAATCCGCTAGCATCATTGGCTTTGTAGATTTAAGAGAAAGACAGAGAGAACAATTAAGTATTAATAATAGCTAAGGGAATCGCTACCAACTGATTGTAGAATAGGACTTAACGTGGATAGGAATGCCCTCGTTAATATTTAGATAATAAGAAGTTTCTGATATTTCTACGAAACGAACCAATGGTGAATGATTCCTGAACATTTTTGGGGAGATTATTCCACAATCCAATGCCCTTATATTTCGTTAAGGTGAATTTCGCTTTGTCTAAGGTAAGGGAATTTGTGCTACGGAGATTGTTTGTTCTTAACGTTTGGTTCTGTACAATTATGTTTGACAAAAGATCATTTGCAGTTCCTTTTGTGAATTTAAAGATATGACTACTTACTGTAAGGGTGTAAATATCGTGAAGTTTTAGCAAAGACAAATTTTTGAATAGTGGGGTTGTGTGTTCACGGTAGTTACGAGGCCCTGATATTACACGAATTATTTTTTTTTGCATAACGATTAGAGGTTGTAGCAGGTATTCACTTGCACAACCCCATACCGAAAGACAATAGAGTAGATGCGGATAAACAAGACTATAGTAAAGGTTTTTTAAAATATGTTTTGGAACAAAATTCCTTATCTTAAGGAATGCATAGTTAGCATAGGATAATTTGCTTATGAGACTATTTATGTGTTCTTTGAAAGAAAGCTTGTCGTCAAGGATAACACCTAATAACTTGGCAGACGATAACCTATTTATAATTATATCTTTTGCTCTTACATTTAGTTGAATAGGGTTCTTTTGATTTGTTATTACTAGGTAATTTGATTTTGTAGATTTAGGGAGAGTCTGTTTGCCTCTATCCTTGTTATAATGTTTTTTAGTTCATTATTTACTTTGTCGTTAAGTGTGTTTATATTACGGTCTGAAATTAAGATTGCAGTGTCATCAGCATACTTACTGAGAGTGTATTGAATTGTGACAATTTTGAAAGTCATTTGTATATATATTAAAGAATAGTGGCCCAAGTATGGAGCCCTGAGGGACACCGTGGGTAATTGAGGCAGGTGGGGATGATGTGTCTCCTAAGCTGACGTATTGTGTTCGGTCAGATAAGTATGATTGAAACCATTGTAGTGAACCATTACTGATACCAAGTCTCTCTAATTTGTTTAAGAGTAGGTTGTGCGGAACTACATCGAATGCTTTCGAGAAATCTAACAGTAAAAGTACACATGTTTGTTTTTCATTTAGTGCTTTGTATAGTTTTTCAGTAAGGAATATCAGAGCATCCTCTGTGTTGCGGTTTTTGGTGAAGCCAAACTGATTCTGAGAGAGAAGCCCGTTTACATGCAAGTAATTAGTAAGTTGAGTATGGACCAATTTTTCAAAGATTTTGCCAGTTGTATGTAGGATTGAAATCGGACGAGAGTTTTTCGGAAGGGAGGTGTCAGAGCTCTTGGTAACAGGGATAACTTTTGCAATTTTTAAGTCAGTTGGATAGTGATGTAAGTCAATTGAATTGTTATAGAGAGTGGCTAAAATAGGTGAGATTTCTTTTTTGCAGTGTTTGTATATCCAGTTCGGGACACTCTGAAGGTCAGAGCCTTTATTCATGAGACCATTTATAACACACTCCACGTCAGAGGTTGATATTCTTTCGAATGCAAAGTTCTGCCCTTCGTGTGGTCTTAAATAATCGGCAAAGACCCTCTCTGTTTCTGGAACTTCGGCTGCTAAAGCTGCCCCTACGGTAGTAAAGTAGGAGTTCAATTCATTGACTATGCGTTGCTTATTCGTGACTATTTCATCACCTATTTTTAATTGTTCTATTTTTGTTTTGTGTTTATTGTGTCGGTTTAAGATGTCGTTAATGATGCTCCATTGGGAACGTGGGTTGGATTGAGTCTGGTTGAACTTATCAGCAAAGAAACTAGCTTTGGATTTTCTTATTAGTTTTTTAAGTGTAGAGGAGTATTCTGTGTAAACATGTATCGGTATAGTCCCAAGCTTAGCACTTTTATGTAGTTTGTGTTTTTGTCTAATTGAGGTTAGTAATGCTTTAGTCAGCCATTTATTCATTGACCTCTTTTCTGAGATTGTTTTGTGTTTTATGGGAAAGTTTTTATCATACGTGTCGTAGAGAATGGAACTAAAATTTTTGTATTTTTCATCTAATGAGAGATTATCGTTGAGAGCAAAGGAGAAATCTGTGTTTTTTAGTTGGCGTAGAAATGTTTGTTTACGGTCTTCTGATATTAGCCTATATTCTATTTTCCGTTGCACTAGGGGAACAGTAGAAGATTCAAATGTCAGGATGCATGGGTAGTGGTCCGAGAGGTCAGCGTGTAGTCTAAAGGATTTAGTTGTGCCACGATTATTTGACCATATATGGTCAATGATAGTGGGGTTATTGTGTTCATTTGGCCGTGTAATTTTTGTAATATAGTTTAGGTAGCCGTTTGACATCATAGTGTCGATTAGCAATTTTTTTGCACAAGAGTTGGTATTACTGCTAGATACGTCAATATTAAAGTCGCCAGCTATTACAGAGATCCCACTTATCAGTGTAGAAATGCATAGTTCATCGAGTTTTTGTATAAAGTTCACCCTACTTCCTTGTGGTGGTCTATAAACACCTAATAAGTTAATTGTTTTAGATCCCTCTTTAAATGTTACGCCAAGAGCCTCGATGTCAGAGTTAATGACTGAGAAAATTTCTTTTGCTTTTAGACACTTTTTAATAAGCACTGAGACACCTCCTCCTTTTTTTTCATTACGGCAAACATGGAATATATCATAACCTGATAGGGCATATAGGTCTTTGTTATAATTTTTTAGAAAGGTCTCAGTAAGGACAATACAAGGAAATTTAACACTAAGGGATGAAAGCAGGTTAGATAGGTCTTCATGGTGTTTTGGAAGGCTTCTTATGTTGATACTTATAAAATTAAGGCATTCACGGCCTTTATACAAAACATCTAGCTCAGTTGGTAAAAGAAGAGGATTTTCTTCATTGTTCAGGTTGTTACGAAAATTGTTCATTTCGTCCATTGAAATTGAGGTAGGAGGAGTCAAAAGGGTCAAAGCTATCAGGAGGGTGAATTATTGGGGCAAAGGAGAATAAGTAATTGGGTAGAAAACCTAGTGATTATAGAGCTAAAAAAGTAAGAGCTAAATGAGATAATCCTCAAGTGTAAAGTTGTTCTTTAGTAGTGATTATAGTAGCAATAACTTATGAAAATGGAAAAGTATATGTAAAGTAGGTACTATATAGAAAAGAAGAAAAAGATATGTAAATATAAACAATTAAGTGAGATATGTGTGAACTGTACTTCAAAGTGCAAAGTGGGTTTTCCTGAGAGTTCTGTTATAGGAGCCCCAGATTATATTTTTTAAAAGTGCTGAAAGGCAAGACATTTACGGAGGAAAACGTGATGATTGGCTGTGAAATATATATATATATATATATATATATATATATATATATATATATATATATATATATATATATGAAAAAGAGAAGAAAAATGAGAGAAGATAGAGATGTATATATATATATATATATATATATATATATATATATATATATATATATGAGAGAGAGAGGGAGAAAGAGGAGAGAGAAAGAGAGAGATAGAGAAGAGAGATAGAGAGATAGAGAGATAGATAGATAGATAGAGGATAGATAGATAGAGAGAGAGAGAGATAACAATAATAGATGTAGATTGTGAAGAAAGGGAAGAGGCAGAGATAGAGGTACACAAAGATAAATGATTATTAAAAAAGAAAAACACACATACACACACATATTACATAAATTAAAGACAAACAAAGATGTGAGAAAACATGAGAAGAGAAAGAAGAAAGAGACAGGAAGAGAAAGAGGAGGAGGAGGAAGAGGAGGAAAGAGGAGAGAGGGAAAGAGGAGAGGAGAGGAGAGAAGAGGAGAGGAGAGTGAGAGAGAGAGAGAGAGGAGGAGAGAGAGAGGAGAGGGAGGAAGAGAGATAAGAACAGGGGGGAAGCGGAGGAGGGGAGAGAGGAGGAAGAGGAGAGAGAGAGAGAGAGAGGAATGGAATG
>JABUQX010088084.1:15000-26457 GCA_015478945.1 Trachelipus rathkii
CCACTCGTTGGCCCCACCCGTCGTCACATTATTTCGTTCCTAAACTTGTACGCATTGTATGGACCTACCCTAACTGAACACCTACACACGGTGCGCGTCGCACACACACATACACACACACACCACACACACACACACACACATAGTATGACGTCACTTTTTAAAAATTATCCGAACTAGATTACGCATAGACACTTAACTTTATTTACACTTATAACTACACGTGCGCGTGGCACACATCATACACACCCTTGACAGATACCAAGGGTCAATTTTGCCCACGGTAATTTTGGGCTCTTTTAGGGGCTTAGCCTTTTTTTGATGTCTTAACCTTGTTTTGACCATGATATTTCCGTCCCTTAACCTTGCCATATACCCATGGTTCACATTTGACCCCGGCTAACTTGATGGCTTTGATGGTTCCCAATCCCGTAAGAAATATCTAGTGATGTTCTATTAGTGTTTTTATGAGTATTAGATGAATGCCAGGTGAGTGCCAGGTGAGTGCCAAGTGAGTGCCAATGCGTGCCAATGAGTGCCCACGTGAGTGCCAATGAGTGCCAAGTGTGTGCCACATAGTGCCAAGTGAGTGGCACATAGTGCCAACTGAGTGCCACTTTTTTTCAAGCCTTTTCTAGCCCTCCCCTGAGCCCTGAATGCCCCTAATATGGGTGTCTAACCCCTATGGTAATAAGGTATAGGATTCGAATGTGTATATTACAAGCTGGCTTAGAATGCTTCCCTATGACGAATTAGTATTTTTAATACACTTATAGCATGACAGAATATATATCTAAAGAGTTACACAGTTGAGACAGTGATCGCAAAGTTTCAGAGTCCCGCGTTTCCGAAGTCAACAACCATCCGCGAAACCGAGCCGCCGCGTGCCGCAGGCGCAAAATTTACCGCGTCACTGCCGCCGTGTGGCCCGCAGGCGCAATATTTCCCACGTAACCGCCGCCGCGTGCGTCCGCAGACACAAATTCCCGCGCGAATGAAAAAATATATATATACTATAGTCATTCATTTTTTATTTCATACTTAAACATTTCAAAGAATTTTCGTTTCAAATATACTACGAGTCATTCATTTTACTACAATTGTACGAAATTTTATTAAAAACCTTATTCAAAGATGACCCTCAAGCAGTAAAGCAGTAAAACAATAAAGGTGTTACCTAACACCTAGGGGGATTAGTATGCTTTTGTTTTTACTGCCGTTTTACTGCTTTAACTCACTGCTTTACTGTTTAAAACTCATGTTTTTACTTGCTTTAACTTTCTGCTTTACTGTTTAACTTTCTGCTTACTGCTTTAACTTCTGCTTTACTGCTTTAACTCACATAACATTTACATACCTTAAAGCAGTAAAGCAGTAAACAAAAGAGTTGTTACCTAACACCTAGGGGGATTAGTATGCTTTTTGTTTTACTGCTTCTGCTGTAACTCACTGCGTTTTACTGCTTTAACTCTCCGCTTTACTGCTTTAACTTTCTGCTTTAACTTTGTTTTAACTCATGTTTTACTGCTTTAACTTTCGGCCTGCTTTAACTGCTTTAACTCATATATTAATTAACATTATGTTTTCTTTTATATTTTGTTTTATTACTTTTTATTTTTTCTATTTTTATTTTTTGTTTTAATACTTTTTTTTTTTTTAATTTGTAAATGTAAGAATAAAAACACACAGAGTTTCGGTTATATAAACATTTTATTTTAATAAAATTGCACGAAATTTTATTAAAAACTTATATTTTACTGATTTATACAACTTTAATTAAACTCATTATTCATTATCTACTTGACGAGTATGAATGTGGAGAAATTTACGTTCCGAAGTCCGGCTACATGTCTGTAGCTGGACCAACAGGTTGTGGTAAAACCTTTCTATTTATTAAATATTTTAAAGAAAATGGAGATTTTTGAGCCAAACCCCTGTAAAAATAATATGGTGTTATAATGTTTACCAGGAAAAATTTAAAGAATATAAATTTTTACTACAATTGTACGAAATTTTATTAAAAACATATACTTTACATACCTTAAAGCAGTAAATCATTGTATTAGATGATTTAATGCACAAATTGAATTTGGAAATAGCAGAAGCGTTCACAGTTTATTCTCACCATCTAAATATCTCTGTGTTTTTCATAACGCAGAATATCTTTCATCAAAGCAAGCATATGCGAAGTGTTTCTTTAAACACACAGTATTTACTGTTGTTTGGACAGAGAAGAGACATGAGTCAAGTTAATGTATTGGCAACTCAAATGTTTCCTCTTCAAAGAAAAGAGTTCTTAAAAGTATATAAAGAGGTTTAAAGAGGTTACTTCGATCCCCCACGGTTATTTTGATGTGTGAACTTCAATCCCAAAAACACGCACAGAAGTGCTGCTTTCCGTACGCACATTCTTTAACCCTACGAGATAGAAACACTGTATAATACCTGAAATCATGAGTGTTTATGTTGCAAATATTTATCCTTTTATAAAGAAAATTTAAAAAGTTTGAAACCATCTTGAAAACGTAAACTAATTAGTGAGGATGAGAAATTCATTCCAGTGGTCGTATGTGAAGTCTGTTTAAATCTTATAAAAGGAAAATGTTCCTTTAAAACAGACGCGACATGTAAAGCTACGTCGCTATAGAAACATCATTAAAAAACTCTCCCTCAACATTAAAAATTTTCTAAAAAATAAAAAGAAGTTACTACAGAAAGGAGGAGGAGTATTCCTGCCATTACCTCTTCTCCGTTATAGCTCCTCTGATAACCAAGTGGCTTGCTCAATAATGAAGAAGGTTGCTGTACTTTCCATAAATGAGAATGAGAAAATGAAGTTATAATACTACAGCATCTGTACAGAATTCAGTTCCCAGCAGCTTCATCACTCGCAACCTCAATATGGCCAGTTATTGCCTCACCTTGCGCAAAATCCACAATCACAAAAGCCTATGGTGGAGCACAAAAACAAAAAAAAAAACCCCAATACACGCAGATATTACAGCCCAATGCATACATTACAACATCTTTCACATCAGCAGCAACAGTTGCACACCAGAATCCTTATATTGTGAACGACACATTATCTTTCAGCAGCCTCTACCTCCTAGCTTATATGATCCTAAAGTTGAACAGATAACCAAATATGAGAAAGAAGTGTACAGGATATTAAATTCAGACATTAACATCCATGAGAAACGCATCTTATACCAGGATGCCATACAAAAATTGATAGATCTTAAAGACTTGCACCTACATCCATCCCTGCGTATCCCGTTAACCGATGATGTAGATATACCTAATGAAGTAAAACTTGAAGTGAAAAATGAAAGATATATTTAAAAATATCCTAGAGGAGAGCTTACCTAATAGAGTGCGTAAATCAGGAATAGCTTTATATAATATTTTAAAAGACCAATTAACTTTGAATGAAGCAGGGGAGATCGTAATTGATGATGAAATAGTTAAAGGATCAAATATTGTGGATTTGATAGCTGATCTCTCACGTAACTGGAAGAAAGGCCCTGTAAAAGGCTGGAATGAGATCAAACAAGAACTTCAGACTATTAATTTTCCCAGAAGTTTAATCTTAAATACACAACGATTAGCAGACTTAGATAATATCCCCATTACGCCAAGACCTGATTCAAGTCCATCAGGCACTTCTTACGCATCAGATAAATTTAAACGTGTTACCAGAGGCCGACTAAGAAAAACACCTTATAATAGGTCTAGTTGGATTAAATCGTAATTATGTATTATCATATATATTTAGTTGTAATGTTTGTATATGTTCTATATTTCCGTTAAATCTTTTTCTTTTATCCTTTTAAACTTTATATATATATATATATATATATATATATATATTAATTTATATAATATATATATATATATATATTTATATTATATATATATATATATATATATATATATTATATTATATTCGAAAGGGTGCTAAAAATTAGGGTTGCCTTAAAAATTAGGGTTGCCAAAAATTAGGGTTCTCAAAAAATTAGGGTTTCTCAAAAAATAGCGTGGGCCAAAAATGACCCATGGAAGATCAAAGGGGCCCAAAAAAAGTAAAGGCCCAAAAAGGTAAGGCCCAAAAAGGTCAAGGTCAGGTAAAAATTTGGGCTCTAAAAAAAGGTCAAGCCCAAAAAGGTAAAGGTCAAAAAAGGTCAAGGGCAGGTAAAAATACCCTCAGGAAACAACGTGGCGGTCAGAAAAGGTCAAGGTCAGGTAAAATTTGGGTTATCATTTTTTACCTATACCGCTGTAGTACCTATAGAAAAGAGATAGTGCGCCAACGTCACGTCGCAGAGATAGAGGGTCAAGAGAGTTTGAAAGTAGAGGATAGTTTATAATAAGTCTCTTAGCTTTAGACTCGACCCTATCCAATAGAAGGGTGGAGCCGGAGCCCCCCCCAATGGAGAAAAGTTCTCCATACAAAGGGCCGAATAAGGCCCTTATACAACTGGAGTAGCTGTGCAGATGAAAAAAAATTTTCCTCAACCTGACAGAACTCCCAGTTTCTTTTGAGGCCGCCCTAGCAAGCCATTGAGATATAAGGCTTCCAAGACAATTTTTTGTTTATGTTTAGATTAAAGATGTTTATATTGCTCACAGGAGAAACGTTAGAACCGTTGTAAGAGAAGAAAAGTTAGAAGATGTTTTTGAAAGGGAGATATATGAGGAAGTTGAGTTTTTAAAGAGTTGAATTTTACAAGGTTGCGATGACCCCACACCGGGAAATCTCATCCAGATCGACAAGAATAGAATCGGAAAGCTGAAGACGCCAGAGGCAACTCTAGAAGCAAAAGAGAGAGCAATTTGAAATGAAGTAAAAAATGGAGTGTATTGAGTCAATCGTCATAAAAAGTGAATGTAGTTAGATTAACAACTGGGAAGCCGATTAATGAGAAGTAGGAATAAAGTTGGAGATAGAACTGAACCTTGAGGAACACACCTCAATGAAGAAGAAAGGAGGAAGAGGTCGCTCAATCAACGAGTGCTGATATAGAGAGATCGGAGAGAAAACTAGACAAGTGTAAGCAAAGAGAAGGAGGAAACCCAAGGAAGAAAGCTTAGAGAGCGGTGACTCGTGCTAAACCCGATCAAAAAGCTTGGATATGTCAAGCGCTCACCACGCAAGACTCCACATGGTCCCTAAGGGATGAAGACCATAAATCAGTTAGATAGGAAAGTATGTCACCAGTTGATCTCAAACGGCGAAAGCCATACTGATGATCTTGAAAGAAGGGAATGGGCTCCAGAATGATCCAGGAAATGAGCAGTTAAAGAAAGAGTTTAATAGATTTTAGATAGAAATAACCAAGTGAGAGCTTATAGGGCGATAGTTAGAAAGGATCAGAGCGGCTGCCTTTTTTCGGGATCGGTTGAACATACGCGCGTTTCCAGCATTGAGGAAAAGTATTAGTATTAAGACATAGAGAGTAGATCTGGAATATGTGTAGGTTTCTTAATTAACTGTTCCAGATCGTTAATAATACTGAATGGTTTTTTGGCCCTCCCTCCCCGCAATGCATCAGTGTGAGAGTGGAGCCCAACCACTTGCAGTGTGGGTTACGTTGAATCCCCTAAAATTAGAGGATCTCACATTTGGATGGGAAGAAGAAACAGTCTCAATGAGAAGTAGTAAGATAGTCTAAAAAGAACGTTAAAATCTGTTCCATTAGGGGAGCAGTAGCAAGAAACACAAGATAATGATAGTATTAGGGGAGAAAGATTTTTAGCCACAGAACATCGGAAGTTGAAGAATTAGATTCTCGAGACTTGTTACGGGAGTGTTTATATTAATATAGGCACAGACACCACCATTTAGACGGAAATTATAGAAAAAGTTATAGTTGGAGATATTAAGTTTATTTGAAAATGAATCCCTGGAGAGCTGGGTCTCAGACAATAATAAAATGTTAGGTTGAGAGTTAGAGAGGGTTGGAATTCCACAGACTCATGATTTAGCACGCAGGCCACGAACGTTAGCAAAGTCAATAGAAAACCTCCGCTGCGCCGCACCCTACATCTACTTCCGACCAGTCATTCGATCAGCCGCTCGCACAAACAAACGCACACAAGCTATAATAGTTTAAAATTTTCACGTTTTCACGTTTACGCAATCCACAAACACACACACAACACACACACACACACACACACACACACACACACACACACACACACACACACAAGCGATCTTATACTAACAAGATAGCTAAAACAATGTTAAAACTAAAACCCAAATTAAAAGTATCCTAAGGTGATGGTAACTGCATTAAAACCATAAAATTAAATTTTAAAACTAACTATATATTAATAAAAGAAATCTTTAAACTAAAAATCGCAATTCATTATAACTAATATCTTAAAAAAAGAAAAAAAAAGCAAAAAATAAAACCATAGCTTATCTTAAAAATTCCCGATGAAAAGATTTCGGCAGAAGTTCACATTTATTATATAAAGGCACTAATTACTATAGACACTAAGCAAGTAATAAAATACACACTTAAGCAACACCAGGACACATTAGTTAAAACAAAATGACTGTATAACCAAAAAAAAAACAAATAATTATTATTAAAACGACAAATTTAGGAACACCAACACGACACAACCACACAGCACGAGCTACAACTATAAACTACAACTATATATATATATGAAAAATCCTAAATTGACTAAAAGCTTTTTTTCAAATGTTTAATAATAATAATAATAATAATAATAATAATAATAATAATAATAATAATAATAATAATAATAATAATAATAATAATAATAATAATAATAATAATAATAATAATAATAATAATAATAATAATAATAATAATAATAATAATAATAATAATAATATTAATAATAAATAATAATAATAATAAAATAGAATTATATTCATAAAAATTGATAAAGAGTTAAATAAAAAATAAAAAGTTCGATGTTATCCTATGTGCTTATTTTGAACTTTCTATTTTTTTGGTTTGATTTTGTGCATTTAAGGGGACGTTGCGCGTAGGGGTTCCTAACTTTTGAGGGTAGTAATCATCAATTCTATGAATTTTAGGTTTTAACACTTTCTAGTGTAGAATTTAATGCTCTTTCGAATGGTGTGGTTATTTTCAACATGGAAAAAATATTTTATTCACAATATACAGGGGGATATGGGGGGGTATTCAATTTTGATATGTCATAAATGAAAAATCACGATAACCTTTTTATTTTTCATGCGATCAGCACGAAACTTTCGGAGTAAGTATAGTTGGGGAAGATATATAATTTTTGTTTAAATAAATTTTTCGTATGGAGAACGGATTTGCCTCTGTGCATGGAAAATTTCTAAATTTTTCAAAAAAGTTTCCCCATATGCAGCGGCAAACCCCTTGAGTTTACAAAACATTTATCTAAACAAAAAATGTAAATCTTGCCTAGTAGTATATGATCTGAAAGTTTCGTATTGATTGAACAAAAAATAAAAAAAATTATCATAAATATTTTTAGTAGCAAAAAAAAATTTTTTTCAAACATACTTACAGTTGGCGTGTAACTTTTTTAATATTTACTCGATTGCAACGAAATTTTCACAGCTTGTGTACCTCTACAAGATATACATATTCTATTTAGATTAATATTTGGTATGCCCAACAGTTTTGCCGCTGATCACGAGAAAACTTTTGAAAACTTTGAAATGTTTCCCATGAGCAGCGACAAATCTTTTGGGCATACAAAAATTTTCTCTAAACAAAAAATGTCTACCTTCCCCAATTATATACGCTCTGCAAACTTTCAAACTGATCGTATAAATAATAAATAAGTTTTCATGGTTTTTTATTTTTGAGTTGCCGAAATTTTTTTTTTAATGATTGGTATCATGCAATATTTTTATTATTCATCTTATAAAAATGAAATTTTTATGGCCTTTATAACTCGACGATATACACATCTTTTATTTAGATAAATTTTCTGTACACCCAATGGTTTTGCTGCTACTTGCGGGAAAACTTTTTAAAATTTATTAGTTTTCCCATGAACAGCGGCAAAAGCGTTTAGTATACAAAAAATTTATCTTAACACAATATGTGTATTCTTTCTAATTATACATGCTCTGAAAGTTTCGTATTAATCGGATATATAATAAAAAGGTTATTACGATTTTTCTTTTTATAACCAAAAAAAAAAAAGAAAAAAAAAAAAAAATTCAAATAATTGATGGATATTAACTTTTTTTATTATTCCTGATTAGAATTAAATTTTTACAACTTGTAAAAATTGGCGAGATACCTTTTTTTTCATTTATATAATTTTTATAAAAAACGGTTTTGCCACTGCTCACAGTTCAACTTCTTGACTATTTTTACTAAAAAAAAAACTTTTTTACATTGAGCTGCTATTTTCGGGGTATAACAAAAAAATTCAACGCCTTTTTATACTTTTCTTTTTTTGGTTTCAATTTTGGGATAATTGAACTACATTTTGATGTATGATTCCATGCAAAAATAAAACTTTTGGTTTTTCTGATAACTTTTAAATTTTATGGAGAAAAAAAAAGTTAAGATTTAGCAAAAAAATCAAAATAAAAAAAAATTCTCTATATATTGCTGCTATTTGTAAGTTATTTCATAAAAATATATGCGTATGGCAAGTATTTCAGTGAAATCCGCTTGAAAAAATCTTTTATAGTTCAGCAGAAATTCACTGTTAAAAATTGCTGATAAAAATGCTGATTCATGATATTTGGGAAGAAATTACAGAAATTCTAAACGCCTTTTTGCATATGTTTTCAAAACAAATATTGTACAGAATTCTTTCCTCTTTCGAATGGTGTATAATTTATCCCAAAAAATTTATATTAGTGATGCAAACGACGCAACGTCCCAAGTTTAATTTATATCGTAACGATTTAATCAAATCAGTTATGCATGGAAAATAAAATTATTTTATAAAAAGAAGCATATCTAATAAAATTTTAGTGAATATTATATATATATTATATATATATATATATATATTTATAATATTTAATATATATATATATATATATATATATATATTATATATATATATATATATATATATTTTATATATATTATATTATATTTATATAATATATATATTATATAATATTATTATATTATAAAAAAAATCACATATATAAAATTTTAGAGATATATATATAATTATATATATATATATATATATATATAATATATGTATATAATGCTAATATATATTATATAATATATATATATATATATATATATATATATATATATTTAATATATATATATATATATATTATATATATATATATATATAATATATATATATATATTATATATATATTTATAAAAATATATAATAATATATATATATATTATATATTATATAATATTATATATATACTATTTTATAATATATATAATATATATATATTATATATATATATTATATATATATATATATATATTATAATATATATATATATATATATATATATATATATATTATATATATATATATATTATTATAATATATATATATATATATATATATATATATTATTATATTATATATATATATATATTATATATATATATATAATATTATATATATATATATATTATATATTATATATATATATGATATATATATTTATATATATATATATATATATATATATATATAATATTAATATATATATATATATATTATATATATATATATATATATTATATATATATATATATATATAGGCATGGTTCCCAGCACTATCACAATCCAACTTAAACAAATTACAAGTTACACAAAACACAGCCCTTAGAATAATCACTGGATGTACTAAAACAACCCCCATTCAACATTTACATGACGAGACACATATCCTTCCCATCCCTACCCACTTGAAGATGGTAGGGACACAATTTTTCCAGAAAACACTCAATCCAACCCATCCATGCCACCAAATACTCTCCAACCCCCCCCGACACAGACTAAAATCCCCCCCCCCCCCCCCCCCCACCACTTTATAATTAACATCTACAACACCCCCCCCCCCCCCCCAAACACGTCCTTGGCCACTCACATCCATACACAATTAACTAACACATATCTACAAAACCGCCCTAATAAGAATTTACCAAACACCCTATCCCCAAACATCTCCCCTACAGAAGAATCACTGTCCAGAAGAGACCAAATTAACCTCGCCCGGAGCAGATCAGGTCACCACCCAAATCTTTTGCAATATAAATTCAGATTCAAACTTGACAACGTTGTTTCCCCCATCTGCACTAGATGTCGTATATCCCCGGACACAATGGAGCACTTCCTTCTGGAGTGCCCCGCCCTCGACGCCCCCCGTACCACCTTCGCTGTAACTTCTCTTCTCGACCTGTGGAACCGCCCAAGAGCAGTGGCCGGTTTCTGGAGGCGGTGTGGCCCCTTCACTAATGGTGGGCCAAGGGCAGAAATGGTATACATATATATATATTATTTATATATATAATATATATATATATATATATATATATATTATATATATATATTATATATACTATATATATATATATATATATATATATATATATATATATATATATATATATATATATATATATATATATATTCAATACCCGCGATACGGTCTCTCACCCTGTCAGTTGGGCCAGCATCTTCTTTCCTTTGGCCTCGAAACTCTTGATCCTGGAGCACTCTAAAAATTCTTTGCTTTGACCCAATGGTTTTCGATGCTAATCCTTGAGTTATATACTCAGGTAGGGTTTTCACACCCTTTCAATGGATAGCATCTTTTTCCATTTGGCCTCGAAATCGTTCTCCCAGATCTCTCCAGGAAGATCGTGTTTCAGGTGGCAAAAGTTTAAACGATGCTGGCCCATGAGTTTCTTCAAACAAAGTAAAAAAGTAAAGGGCCGGGTTGCTAACCCTGTCGCCCTAGGAACTGATATATTATTATATATTATTATATCATATATTTATATATATATATAATATAATATATATATAATAATATAAATATATATATATTATTATATTATATATATATATATTATATATATATATTATATATATATATAGTATATATATATATTATTTCTCCCATTTAAATGGTTTATTAATAATTATTAGCAATAACTGTGGTTAAGCCTTTTGACCATTAGGAACAACCTACAGTTTTTCGCTATAACTCAGCCCGACATAAGTAGGAAAATTCTGATGCTCTTTCTAATTACCATTTTAAATCTTTTCTAAGGGTGTTAAATGATAATTGGAGCCTTATTCAAAGTGGTTTTATGTTGATTTTTTTACTACTATTCCCCCCAGTTGTTCAATTTATTAATTGCATCATTTAAAATAAATTTCACTGTTTTCCCTTCCACCCATTTTCCAATTTAATTGCTAATTTTATTTAAATCTCACTGAGGT
>JABUQX010088085.1:0-5000 GCA_015478945.1 Trachelipus rathkii
TAGATCCAGTAAAAATGAATGCAGCCGAAGCTAGGCACAAGCCTAGACTCAAGCAGTAAAAGCGACCAGGACCAAGAAATGCTTGGAGTCTGTCCGGCCGCTACAGTTCAGTGTGGTGGTTAGGGTTCCTGTTAGTCCAGGTAGCTGCTAGGAATGTGAACCCGACGGCGACCAGCACGCGTCTTTCTTTCACCGGTGGAGGACCAGAGTTGGAGCGAAGGGCTAGGTCTTGATGAGGAGGTGGATAAACAGGAACTGCTAACTGGATGGCTGTTTAAAGAGAGGAGAAGACAAAGGAGGTGAAGGTGGAGCAGGGAATGCAGGGGGGAAAGGGGAGTAGGGAACGGAATACCTGGAGGATGTGGAAGGTTCCGGAGGGTCGGCCTCTAGTAATGCTGGCTTTAGACGTATTTCAAAGAACAACCTCTGTTCGCGTAGGGCGTTGAATGGTGAAGAATTTCACTGCCCTGCTCAAGACTTTTAAACGGCACGCGTCCAAACCGAGGCTGTAGACAGGCTTGTGAGCATCGCTGAACGAACGAAAAACGGGTGCATGTGGCAGGTATCTCGCGAATGGAAAGAGCTGGACTGTCTTGTATCTGGGAAGGTGATGCGTCCCCACGACAACCAGCCACCAGTTCTTCACGGGTGAAGTAGGGAGGAGGATCCGACAGAGGTGAAAGGGAAGATTGAAAAAAGAATTCATCTGGCAAGCGTAAGGGAGAGCCATAGACTAGTTCCGCGGCGTGCATTGAAGATTTCCTTTTGATGGCGGCAGCGGATGCCCAAAAGCACAAAAGAGACCCTCAGCCATTGCCTCAATCTGCTGGGGCGTGAGCGCGCCAAAAATGCCTGACGGTGAAATCTTCCTATGATCCCATTTAAAGCCGGATGAAAGCTGGTGGTCCTGATGCGCTCAGAACCCAGGAGGCGCATCAAATCTCTCCAAAGGAAAGATTCAAATTGTCTACCTTGATCCGTGGTCACAGTAAGTGGTACGCCGAAACGCGCAACCCAGTGAGTCATGAAAGCTTTAGCTATGACTTCGGCAGTGGCGGTTTTGAGAGGAATGGCTTCCGGCCAGCGCGTGAATCGGTCAATACATGTAAGGATATATTGATCTCCATCAGAAGGAGGAAGGGGACCAACAATGTCGATATGTACTTTCTCAAAACGTTCTCCAGGGGGGAGAAACTCACAGACAGTGGCTGTGGTGTGTCAGTGCACCTTAGAACGCTGACAAGGAAGGCATTCACGAGTCCACTTTCGTACATCGGTATTAACACCGGGCCACACAAAGCGGGCTGTAATCAGCTTTTGAGAGGCGCGATTACCGGCGGTGAGAAAGGAAGTTGAAAGAGCAAGAAAACAGGTTTTGTGGACAGCAAGAGGAGCGAAAGGACGTGGAGCACCAGTAGACGTGTCACAGAGGAGTTTCTTCTGAATACCCGGAAGAGAAATCCACCTGAGTTGCAGAGAAGAGTCCTGGGGAAGAGAGGGTTCTTCTGATGACTGTGCAGTAGCCATGTCCTCGTAGTTGATGCTGGGGAGTGAAGATATGGAGGTAATCTCGATGCGTGAAAGTGCATCAGCCGTGAGATTATCCATACTTGGAACGTGGCGGATGTCTGTTGTAAACTGAGAAACATATTCCAAATGACGAGCTTCTCTCGGCGAGTGCCGTTCATTTCGAGATGCCATGGCGAAGGTGATCGGCTTGTGATCTGTGAGAATGTGAAATTCCCGACCTTCCAGAAAGTATCTGAAGTGTTTGACTGCCAGGTAGATTGCAAGCAGTTCTCTGCCGAAGGCGCTGTAACAGGTTTCCGCAGGCTGTAACTTCTTCGAAAAGAAGGCAAGAGGAGACCAAGAACCATTCAGGTGTTGCTGCATGACGCCTCCGAACGCGAAATCGGAGGCATCAACCTGAAGGCGAGTTGGTGCAGAGTCCTGTGGGTGGACAAGGAGAGTGGCGTCCGCCAGTGCGTCTTTTGCAGAAGTGAAAGCAATACGACCTTCTTCCGTCCACTCTACCTTGACCGAGACACCTCTTTTCTTCGGGCGGAGGAGCTCTGTGAGAGGACGAAGGACAGCAGCTGCTGCAGGTAGAAAGCGATGGTAGTAGTTCAGCATCCCGAGAAACTGCTTCAGTTGCTTCTGCGTCTCGGGTAAAGGAAAAGCACGAATGGCGGCAACACGCTCTTGGAGGGGGCGAACACCTTCAGAAGAGACTGTGTGGCCAAGAAACGTGAGAGAGGGTACACCGAAAAGGGACTTCTCCGGGCTGATGCGGATACCGTATTCGTCTAGTCTGGAGAAGACAGCAGAAAGGTGCTCCTTGTGTTCCTCTTCAGAGTTGGAAGCTATAAGCAGGTCGTCGATGTAGGCCCAACAAAAGAGGTGGAAAGTTTGAGCAGCATTCCGTAAACCGAAGGGGGTTCTCAAGAACTCAAAAAGTCCGAAAGGTGTAATCACGGCAGTCTTGTGAACATCCTCGGGTGCTACAGGGATCTGGTGATAGGAGCGGACCAGATCGATTTTGGAAAATATTGTAGCACCACTGAGGTGGGACGTGAAAGACTGGATGTGAGGGACGGGATAGCGATCTGGGACAGTGACCACGGTGAGAGCCCTAAAATCTCCACAGGGGCGCCAGTCCCCAGGGGTAACTTTAGGGACAAAGTGTAAGGGTGCAGCCCAACTGCTCTTGGAAGGTCGAAAGATTCTCAGCTCAAGCATGTGATCAAACTCAGCACGAGCGATCTTCAGCTCCGGGGCGAGGCGACGAGCACGTGCAAAGGTCGGAGGACCTGTGGTTTCTATGTGGTGGAGGACTGAATGCTTAACTGGGGCAATTGAAGAGCAGGGGTGCAGAAGAGATGGAAAGTCCTTCTGCAGAAGAAATGGGAGGCATGCAACAGCGGAAAATCTTCCTACTGCAAAGAGAGATTTTGTCTTTGGAGAAAAAGGTAGGTGTTGCCCATTCCACTAAGGTTGCTCCGAGATCCACCAGTTAGGTGAAATGTTGAAAAAATCTGCCGCCGATAATCGGTGAGTGACTGCCCCAGCAGCTGCTGAAAACCCATCGGAAAACCTCCAAGAGGGAGAGTTAGAGGGTGCATGAACGTTCATTCGAAGTAGCAACTGGCACCAGTACGTTCCCGCCCGCACAGGAAGCGGTTGTTGAGTACCGGAAGAAAGAGACTATTGTGAAGGGAGACAAGAAATCTCAAGTTCCTGCTCTAAGGTAGTGGCGCTTGGTGGAAGGGTCGAAAACACGCAGAAAGCCGGTGCCGAGCAAGGGAAGACCAGTGCCTGTACCGTTTTTTAAGGACTGTCTGCAGAGTTTCCCGAGAATGTGCATGGCTGAACACATTTCCGGGCATACTGTTGAAGGTGCAGTGATAGTAGCACTCCCCAGGAGTTCTCCTGGAGGAGGGTGACCTTTACACGAGGGTTTTAGTGCGATGCGGGGTAAAGGAGCGATTGCGGAGGGTGAGGAGGCGTAAATCCACCATGATAGCCTCTACATTCCTCTCCAGGTTGGACAGCTTGTCCTCCAGAGCAGGAGGAAACTTGGAAGAAGCTCTTAAAGTTGGAGGAGGAAAGATATTCAGAGTATGAGGGATAGTAGGAGTGCAAGTGGGGGCTGAAATGGTAGAAGTAACAGGATGAGGAGAAACAAAAGCAACGTGAGGAGGCTGGTACCGCATGACACGGTCAGCTGCCTCAGCAAAGGCCTGCAGGGACAAAGCGGGATCAGCGGTGCCACTATGGCTTTGAACTTGTGGAGTTCCCTGGAAGGTAGGGAATCCCCGAGCTGTGAAAGCATCCTAGATAGCAACTCTGCAATGGTCCTGTCTCCTAAGGACTCCCCTTTCAGAAGTTGCTCCAACTTATCCTCCATAGAAGATGAGAGGCGTGCAAGGAGCACTTCTTTTAGAGAAGTGTATAGGGGTTAGAAGAGGCGGTAAGCTGTGGCCAGGGCGTCTCTTACTTCAAGAGGGCAACCCTCTGGCAATGGCACGCAAACAGCAGAGCTGTGTACTTCTGAAACTCGGGTATAGTTCTTCGGAGAAGCTGCTTTATCTACAGGAGTCACAGATCAGCGTTTAATGAAGGAAATGGCAAAAAGGACAGCGTGGAACCACATTTTGCCGTGGACCAAAAAGCGAAAAAAAAAAAAACGGAGTAATACAAAAAAAGGAAGATTCCTAGACAATACCAGTAGGAAGTGGCTGAACTATTTGTGTGTGCTGAGGCTTAGACTAAGTATAGGTATGTGTGTGTCTATGTGAGCGGCTGATAAACACGGCTATACCCCCTACAAGCCAGATTATATATATATATACTTAATATATATAATATATATATATATAATACTATATATATATATATATATATATATAATATATATATATATAATAATATATATATATATATATATATATATATATTATATATATATATATAATTATATATATAGTACTATATATATATAAATATATATCTAGTATATATATATATACTATATATATTATTAATATATATATTATATATATATATATATATATTATATATATATATTATACTATATTATATATATATACATATTATATATAGTTATATATATAATATATATATATATATAATATATATACTATATAATATATAATATGTATATATTATATATATTATACTATATATAATTATTATTATATATATATTATATATATATACTATATAGTATATTATATATATATATATATATTTATATATTACTAATATAATATATATATATATAATATAATATATATATATATAATATAATATACTATAATAAATTAATATAATATTATATATATATATATATATATATATATATATATTAGTATATATATATATATATATATATATATATAAAATCTATCACGCAGTTTATATGATACAGAATTTTGTTGCACTTTTGAGGTAATTAACTAATAGAGGCAAACTGATGT